>BDUI01003615.1:103718-121787 GCA_002335545.1 Apodemus speciosus
TTTTTTTTTGGTTTTTCGAGACAGGGTTTCTCTGTGTAGCCCTGGCTGTCCTGGAACTCACTCTGTAGACCAGGCTGGCCTCCAACTCAGAAATCCGCCTGCCTCTGCTTCCCAAGTGCTGGGATTACAGGCATGCGCCGCCACCACCCTGCATCAAGCAGTGGGGTTTCTTGTTGATGATGGCATTTTCAAGGTAGCAGGACCTGGAGACTCACCAATGCTTTTTTGGAATTCCAGATGAATTCACTTGCCAGTTCTCATTGAACAGTGAGGGAAAGTGTGTACTTGTTTTTCCATAGTTAACATTCAAGTTTTCCACTGAGATATGCTTGGTTTAATGCAGTTCTTGGGCTGTTAGTTGATTGGAGAAGAATAACTGGCAGATGTTGAATTTACCTCTGGACAAATTWTGAATGTYTAGAATGGAGCTGTTTGTTRATTTACTTACATTTCAGCTGCCGGGGCCAATGTGTTGACTTTTTTCCTTAGAATGAGAAGAGCAGAGGGCAGAGTTCTGGTTGCTGTGAGCTGCTCTTGGCAAGGGCATGGCCTCAGTGTGAACGGAGCATCGTGCTATTTGTTTGCTGTAAATGGCAGTGGCGTTTTTCTTCAATCTGTTTCACTACAGGTCAGATAAGAGAGAGCTTTTGGTTGTCCTAAGTCAGAGAGCTAAGTCTGAGACCATCGATGGATGCTAGTTGACCAGGATGGCAAAGGGTCACATACACAGAGTGACAGAGGGTCACATACACAGACATTGTCCATTTACAGGGAAAGAGTATTTAACTCAGATGTGGGTGTAGTAGCAGAGGCTGATTTTGGGTACCCCTCTCATCACTATTTTTTGAGCTACAGTATCTTCCTGCATGTGTAACTTGTTGTTTCAACCAGACTGGCTAGGCTAACTAGCTAGACTAACTGCCTGTCTTTGCCCTGTCCAGTTACAGTTCCTGGGGTTACAGTTCCTCTTCACCACTCCTGGCTTTTTACATGGTACCGGGAGTCCTAATTTTCACTGTCTGTCTGGGGCTCTAGATGAAAGCAGCCAGACATGATCCTTTAACCATCCAGCTAGAGTTAATTGTGTGGGTTTTCTAATATAATCCACTTTGTAGTACAGAACTGTGGATTTTTTTTTTTTTTGCTAATAATATAGCCAAACATGGAAACAAATGCTAAGGCATGACAAAGGAATATATTTTGTGGGATTAATGGCTCCTGACTTTAAATCCTTTGAAGATTTGTTATTTTATGTGAACTGAGTATATTGCTTGCATGTGAGTATGCATACAACCTGCATGCCTGGTGCCCTCTGAGGTCAGAAAAGAGAGCTGGATCCCCTAAATCTGGGGTTACTGATGATAAGTTGTTGTGTACATTCTGGGAAATCACCCCAGGTCCTCCTCATGAATAACTAATGCCTATAACTGCTGAGCCATTTCTCTAGTTCCTATGACTGAAATCTTGGTTTGTCTGGCTTGTTTTGTTTTCTTTGATTTTGTGTCGGTGGGAATTAAACCCATAGTGTCGCAGTTGTTAGATAGGTGCACCCCCTCTGAGCTATACCCCCAGATTTAGGTTGACTTTTACGTTGCAGGTTTTCCTTTGCAATATTTTTCTGGACCTGTGTGACATGAACATGCTTTTGCTAGAAATAGGAACCATGACTACGTAGATAAAAGGGTGTAACCTTTATTTCAGTAGGCAGCAAACCGCATGGGAAAATGACCAACACTGCTGAGTGACTTTCTTGCTAATGAGTGTGTGTGGCACATGCAGTTCTCCTACAATTAGCATTTTCGGGCACAGGCAATATAAAGGCAGTCACAGTAGTAATCAGTTATTTTTCCCTAACTATGGACAAAGTCACACATTGGATGACCTGTTTACCAAGTCTGATTGTCTTCCCATGTCATTTACAGTTTCAGGAACGCACAGCTCTCCACCTTCAGTCATGGTTCTGCAAAGCCCCTCAGTGACAGACTGAAGAGATGGAATGGCTGACAGCAGAGGAAACCAGGAATGGGACAGCCGTCTGGGAGTTTATCCTTGAGGGGTTCCCTGTGNCCAAAGAACCCTCAAAAGTCAATGGCAGGATTTAAGCAGTCCAATACAAAAACTAATACTTTACTGACAATGATGTATAAGAAAATATGCATATTAAAAAGTGTAATGGTTGCTCATTACGAAAATGTAAATTTAACCCACAATGTGGCATCACAATAAGACACATCAGAATGAAGAAATAAAAGGTAGAAACAACACCAAATACCAACTGAGTTTCTTATAAAACTCATCATTCAATAGCCATACAACCTGAAAATTGCACTTACATAACTATCACATGTAAAGGAATGCTTATGTTCATGTGAGAACCTACAGAAATGTTCACAGCAGCGTTATTCATAATTGCTGGGGACTGGAAGCAGCCCAGATGTCCTCCCGTAGGTGGATGGCTAAACAGACTATACTGCATGGAAAGCACTTCAGTGAGAAGCAAAGAACTATGACACCAGCAACCCGGAAGAGTGTGTGAGGCACTGAGCTGACCGAAGAAGACACAGTCAAGGTGCATCATTCCATTCATACAGCATAGTTAACAGAAAATCTAAACAAAGCCAGCCAGTCATATCAGTATCACAACAGCGTCGCTCAATGTTGCACTGGGGAAAACTAGGCTGAGCCCAGGAGACCTCTTTGTGTTATTTCTTAGAACTGCATATGAATCTAAGTTATCTCGGTGAAAATGTCAATTTCATAATGATATCAGATAATATCAAATTGAATCTTGAATCCTCATCAAGGAATTTGAACTCTTAAATAGGCAGGTGGGGGCAAAAGGAATAGGTTGAAACAGACCTATTCCATAGATGCGTGGATAAAAGAAAAAAACCAATATGCTGAACATGATATAGTGAACTCAAACAGCAAAGCAGGAGCTCTGCAGTGGAGCCCCGGTGAGACATCATGTTGGAACCACTGTGCTACCCAGCCAAGGTCAGAAAAGACCCAGGCCCGCCCTCCTCAGCAGCATCAGCTCATGTACTCATTTGCTTTGCACCTGTGTTCTTTCTTTCAGAAATCTGCACTGCATTTGAGAATTTGATCATGATCAAGACATTTTCAAAAGTAACTCCGTGACATCAAATTTATTCTTTCATTGTAAAATTCTAATATTTTTTCAAAAATTAAGAAAGTCATACCTGAAATCGTAGTCTAATTAAATAAAAWAGAATTCATTCTTAATAAAACTGTTATAATTTTATAAATATAAGCAAAACAAAATAATTGACGTGTGTGTGTGTGTGTGTGTGTGTGTGTGTGTGTGTGTGTGTGTGTGTGTGTGTTCACATGTTTACCTTGGCCTGCATGTAGAGGTCAGAAGAGAACTTGAGGGATCTGATTGTTTCCTTCCATGTGTAAGTGCCATGACTGAATCTAGGCCATCAGCCTTGGCATTTGCCATCTTTACCAACTGTGCCATTTCCAGGGCCCAATTAACAAGTTTTTAAAAATTAATTTAAAGGTTTTTGAAGATCTGAAAGTATATTAGACTTGTGACCTCCATTAATTTTAAACGAATGTTGATAAAGTTTTGATTAAATGAGTTTACTTTCTAGTTTAAAGTATCCGAGGAAATTTAATTTGTTAATTTAAGTGTTTCAGTTTATTACTTTTATAATTGATGTTTAAATGTTCAGACAAATATAATTTAATTTATACTTGTATGTGATTATGACTAAAATAAAACACAGGATCAGAGCCCGTCTATAAAATGTCCCCCTTCACCCACTGCAGAGCCTAGGCCTGGGTCTGCCTTTGCCTGGCTTCTCTCTGCGCCCTGAGGCAGCCTCAGCCAGACCACGCCCCCTCTGAAGGCTTTCATAGCTGAAGAGAGCAAGGAAGAGCATTCTCACCTTATGGGGCTGTCCATCCTGGACACTGTGAGGAAAGCGGCAAGGTTGGCTGTGTAGGAGGAACACACAATGAGGGTGAASAGCCACCAGCTGCCCATCACGATGCGCATGGCCACAGAGTTCACCGAAGACTCACCACCTGCAGAATGCAGAGGGATTAACRTTACCTGCCTCTCACCCAACAAGAGTCAGCCCTCCTTGGCCAAGGTCAAAGACCGCTAGCATGTGTTCACAGGACATTATATTTTTAAGGAAATGTCCTTCAAACCACCAATATTGGGAAAGAGCAGAGGATGATAAAAGGCAAAAAAAAAAAAAAAAAAAAAAAAAAAGATTGGAATCTAGTGATGAGACATTGGTCATAACACCAAGGATATATAGACTTCCAGGCAGAAGATTCTATCTCATTGTGGCAAGAACTTCCAGCGCTGGTGCCTAATATAAGATCTTTAGCAATTTCAAATTGACTTAGAGTGCACTTATTCTGTAAATAAAGAATTTTTTCCTACCTGGAAGCCTTCCTGCTTTCTTTTAACCCAGAGAAATAAGATTCTCCATATCRCTTTTATTAATAGTCAGGCCTCACTGGACGATCCCACACACAACCAGGATCACTGAGAAGCTACTTCATGACCTTTATCTCTCTTTGGACCCTTAGGGGACAGTTGAAGAAAGCTCCTCCCTCCCTATTCTGTTTCTATCACCTTGAAAAGCTTTTGCTATGATGGACACAGGGTGGAAATTCACACGAAGAAATTTGCAATTTGTGATTTCGAGTCAAAAGTGCACAATGCTGAAACTCACCACTGGGTAAAAGTGCTACCAGGCCCCTGGAGGGCAGGAGGCTTTATATTTCAGCAAGTGCTTAGAGATGACTGCACTGTGTTGGCGCTTGTTCTGAGGTCCGTTTGACAACCTCATGTGCATAGCAATCATTCTGCTGTGAGAGGAGAAGAAAAAGCACTGACGTCCAAAGTTAGTTTTATCTAAAACGGAGAATCAGGATTGGAAGTTGAGTTTTTGCGGCTTTATTTAATCTCTACCTGGTATTGCTTAGAAAAACAGAGTGCAGCACTGGCCTGAGATCAAATAAAATTACATTTAAAATGACTTGTGGTGTACATCTGAGAATCTTGCCAAAGAATGAGCTTTTGCTAGCCACARGTCTATTCACACAACAGAAAACTGGGAATGTACCTTGCTGGACAAAGGCTCCATAGACAATCCAGATGGCACTGTGCAGGGTAGCAGAAGCTGAGGGTCGTGGCTGGGTGGCACTTTGAGACCTTACAGCCTGTATCCGATTCAACACAAATATGAGCACGCCCACCACAGGAATGGCTGCGGCAATGCAGGCCCACACTGCAAAGTCAAAGGGGGCAAAAAGGGAAAAGATGCTGATCTTCTCTTCGGGCTTCCTGATGAGGATCCCTACGGAGTAGTCCATGTAGCGCTTGCTGAAGTCCACAACGCTCTCTCTCTCCGGGGTGATAGTGATAGCAGAGATGGCCAAGTCGGCTCTCTGAAAGAGAAAGAAGTTCATGAGAGGTAGCCTTGAGCTCTCTGCTGATTTCCACCCAAGGTCAAGATCCACCTTGTACCCATTTCAAAGATCTGCTCAGAGGCAATGGGTTTGAGAACTGACCTGTGAGAACTCAGAGAACAAAAGAAAAACCCAACGCCATGTTGTCTACTACTTTCACTTCATATTACAGATGTCTCTTCCTGGACCTAGAACTGACTTCTGTTCTTAACCTGTGGGTCATGACCCATTTGAGGAGTTGAATATCTGATATCCTGCATATAAGATATTTACATTATGATTTATAACGAGCAAAATTACAGTTATGAAGTAGCAATGAAATGGTTGAGGGTCACCACAACATGAGGAGCTGTATTAAAGGGTCACATCATTAGGAAGGTTGAGAACCACTGTCAAAGACATCAAAATTCGATGAAGTATTTTCAGTTTCTATGAATTACACTTGTTCATTTTCTTATCAGTCTACCTACCAAACTCTGTCTCCTGTTGTTTCGGTGTTCCAGTCAAGAGTGTTATAATACTGAAACTTGACACCATGTAGAAGTGTAATCTAAAAGGGCATGTGGCCTTCTACTTCCTACCAAGGACACCCTTCTTCCTTCGAGGTTAATCTGCATCCTCCATGCCTGGCAAAGGCACAGATACATACTTTCTCTAGCAAGCCTCTTCAACTTTYATTACTCCAAATCAGTTGGCTTTGCTTCTAAAATACTTCAGAAGTCAAACGACTGTACAACTATGCTCAATTGCTCAAMTATACTCAAAATATATTTGACTTTGTTGATTTTTAAACAGTTTTTATTTATTATTTGGGTGTGTTTGTATGTATATATATCTGGAGGGAAACAGATAGACAAAGAAAAGAAGGAGACAGAGAAGTRTAATTGCAGGTACATGTGTGGAGGTCAGAGGACAACCTCATATATTGGTTCACTCCTTCTACCTTTACATGGGGTCTAGAAGTTAAATGTTGGCCTGTAGTGTTGAACAGCAAGTATTCTTACTTTCTGAGCAATCTTGCTGCCTTTCCTGTTTTATGTAAATACTTTAACCCCCAAGTTATATCCTCAAAGAATAGAAGGATCACATATCACTCTTTAACTCAAGACATGTGGGCTAATTCTTCCTATAGATAGGAAGACTCTCTCTGGACATGCCATATTATAGCCTGAAAATCATCTTCTAAGACTGCATTAAAATGAACTGTTTGGTAAAGGTTAAGAGTTTCATGCTTAGATCAGTGAATGGGCAGTGCACANTCCTTAGGACCCATATGGTAGAAGAAAAGAATTAACCCCTGCAAGTTGTCCTCTGGCCTCCATGTGAACTCAGTGGTGTATGTATAAATGCATACTACACACACACATACACACACACACACACACACAGAGAGAGAGAGAGAGAGAGAGAGAGAGAGATTGAGAGAGAGAGAGTAATAAAGAATGATATTCACAAAGTATTTAAAGAGCTATAAAATAATTAAATTGGAGCACGGGAGGTTAATAGCATAGGTTGGATGGGGAACTTATTTATGGAGCAATATCCAGAGGRGGYACACTGAAATCGACTTAAAATAYATTTTCAGGGGCTTCCTGGGATTAGAAGATCAGCCCACCACTAATAATGGGGGCCCTATACTTACAAGTATGTGTTTTATAGGAAGTAGAATTTTTACCTAAAAAGTTTCAACTTATTTCCAAAATATTCCTTTGAGGAGGAACAAAAGTTATTAGGTATCTTGAGGACAACAAGAAAACAAGTGAAACCTCTCTGAGGGATTTAGCCATGGCACCTGACAAAGGAAAAATGGGGAGAGAGTTGAAGATAGAAGGCATGTACATCCATATATTAATCTGTACAGACCTCTAGAGTTCAAGTGGAAATTTGAATGTACACATCAAGGGTAGGTCAAAAAAATGATTCAAGATATTAATTTAACATAAAAATCAAGAATACAGGAAATCATATGGAATGAAGTGCATGACGTTTTTCTGGATGACCACAAAAGGGCCCCAGGGTAGGGAAGGCTATGGTGTCAGAGGGGTGCAGAAATATACCAAATATGCCAAGTGGAAAAGAACACACCAGGGACCACACATGATGTATATCCATATATACACAATGTTCCACACTGCAGCAATATAGAGGAGTGCTTCTCAATCTGTGGGTCACGACCCCCACATCATATATCCTGCATATCAGATATCTACATTAGGGTTTGTAACAGCATCAAAATAACAGTTATAAAGTAGCAACAGATAGTTTTATGGTTGGGGTCACCACAACGTGAGGTACTGAATTAAAGGGTTGCAGCATTAGGAAGGTAGAGAGCCACTGCTATGGAAGAATCAAGAAGACTACAGGATAGGACAAAATAACTATAACTGTGTATGCGTGAGCACAGTGGGATAATAGAAGAGAATAGATGACAGTGGTGCCTGTACATTCCTACCTACATATCACTGAAGCTAAGATTTAACCTGGATATTTTTATAGTATCTAAATTCTACTACAAAAAGTTTCTTTTACAATAAAAGATAAATGAAACTGGCAAAGTAATAGGCCTAGTGTCTTCCTACACACTCTTAAAAGGTAAGGTTCTGTTTCATGAGAAAAAGACACGTAAACCTATAAATAAAAGCACAACAAGTTGTGGTTATGAAGTAGCAGAGAGGGTGGCCTGCAAGATGCTAATATGATAGAGGGGAATATTTACACTAAAGGTGACTAGAGGTCAGTGCGACAAGGGACCTCGAGTCCAGGTTGTCCATAGCCATGTCAGGAATATTCAAGGTCAGTGGAAGCAGTAATATCACCATTTTAATAGAGGCCATGAAGTAGCCTGGTATATCTCATATTTGAATCCTAGAGCCTTAGCCAGTGCATCCAGCACATCTATGGAGAACCCTTTGTAACGCTTGGGCTGTCCAAGGATATTCTCAGCTACCATCACAAAAGGCTCTTCCTGCAGAATAAGAGTAGGACAGGATTAATCACCTTCATGCTGTAAGTTTCAGTAAGGAATTAGTCTGCAGATAGGAGGAAAGGTTACAATGTGAAATTGTTATGTGAAAGTATGGAAATGCCACATCTCCAGCAAACTGGCCAACTCATGACCATGACCACTCACATTTACACACACACACACACACACACACACACACACACACATTTGCATGGGCACATACTACACTTGTAGTCTGTGAGACACTGAAGATCAAGCACTTAGTAGAACTCCTTGGGAAGGGGATGAGTTTCTCACTTCAGGCCAAGTATGAAAGTAGTTAATGGAAGATTTAATGATAGAGAAGGTTTATTATAGTGGGTAAGCTCCAACTGGATGAATAATGTACAAAATGGAAAAAGTTGTAGTTATCAGAGTATGAGAAAATAAAAGAGAAGAAACAGACACAAATGGAAGAGGGAGAGGAAAAGGGATTTCTCTGTATAGTCCCAAGTACTCAAACATGTATTAAGCCAAATTCAGGTATTTCTTAGAGACATATTGGAATGCCCCTCTTTGTGGCCCTGATCCCAAAACTTACCTTGCTAATGAGCTCCCCGATCATCCCATTCCAGGAGGTGTTATGGAGCTGGTGACCATACCTGCCATCAGGGGCCTGGTATATCTCATATTTGAATCCTAGAGCCTTAGCCAGTGCATCCAGCACATCTATGGAGAACCCTTTGTAACGCTTGGGTTGTCCAAGGATATTCTCAGCTACCATCACAAAAGGCTCTTCCTGCAGAAAACAGAACAAACATTCTTCAACACAACAGGTTCACTGACATATATTCCTAGGATATTAGTACAGAGACTAATCTGATGAACAATAACATTTGTTTTAGTATTAGGGCTGGGGGCATAGCTCAGTAGAAAAGCAAAGGTTTAGTGTATGCAAGGCTCTAGGTTCTATCTCCAGCATGGACAATAATGATAACAACAGCAACAACAATAGTGAAATGTTGGCATTTACCCAGTTCCTACCCAAAGGCTGAACTGCTTTGCCCTTTTCCAAAAGCACTTTATGGACAGTCAAGGCACAGTGCACAAGACCAATGCTCCAGCCAAYGGGTCAGCCTGGGGCAGTAGGGATTTAATTGTCCGGTGTATATCTTCCTAGCCTCTATCCTAACCCTCAGATCCCACAATAAAAAATGTGTATATTCTTTCCTTCTTCTATAGAATCCATACTGACATAGGACTCTGTCCTTAGTATATGCCATTATTCTTGGGGAGCCTCAGAAGAATTATGACTTTTTTTTTATAATGCGTAGTCATAAAGCTATGTGGTATTAGATGAAAAGAAGACGGTGTTTCATCTATCAGGTTATACTAGGAAATAAGTGTCCACTAATGGGTCAAAATTACACCATAAGATCAGGAAAGGATTAAACCCCCAGATCATGAATCCAAAACCACGTTGAGTTCATACCTATAGACTTTATGCTATGCCCTGGGAAGTAGGTGACCATCTATAAGCTATTTCAGCAATCCATCCCGACCATTTCTCGTGTAAAACTGAACATGAAGGTGCTAAGGGCAAAGAGCCACAGGGAATGCATCTAATGGAGTTACTTCAGTTAAAAATGTGGGATATAACGCTCCTTCATGGTATATTCATAGGGAATGCAGAAATGCTACAGGACTAGGTTTATGAGTTTCTTGGTGGGAAGATTTGAGTTATGACTGTCCTACCTAAAATTGAGAAAAATTTAGGTTTCTCTAAAAGAAAAAATTAAATTAAAAGGCAATATGAGTCTGACAATTGTACAAGTCTATGATTCTAGGAACTCTATATAGAAAAGGTGTAACATTTATTCATTGCAAATTTATTATCACTTTTGCCCTTAGCAGTGTTGGGCACTAGGAAAATGTATTCCTCTGAGCAAATTTCTGGAGAGCCTGGATACCCACACTGTTTTCCCAAGGAAAAGCATGAGGTCTTTAGTAAGATCCAGGCCATATTACTAAAAAATTCTTGGAAGCCCAGCAGCAGGCAACATTTGTGTTTCTTCTCCAGTATACCCTGGAAATCCCAGAAACCCTTGAGGAGACTCTTCTATCTCACTCTCCATTAGGTTAGCCATATCATTATTTGAATGACAAGACTCCTGGGAACTCAAGTGGATTTTCAACATCCCCCTCTCATTGCTACATTAATCAGAGAAACTTTAATATCCTCTCCTCAAGACTGRATTAAGCATAGAGTAGCCTCTGACTCAAAGACCTGGAGAACAAAGTTCCCAGGATGTCCCCATGATCCTACCAAGACAGTCACCACTTTGAGAGTCAGTCCTTGGAGGCGGCTTCCCATGGGCCTCTCCTGAAGACTGCCATTCAAGCCCTTCTCCGAGTCCCAGGTCGCCAGCTGTGGAGAAAAAAAAAAAAAATAGAAGAGTAAGGGATGGAAGACTTGTAAATACCTTAGGGGCTCTTCCGAACCTGGAATCTTAACTCAGAGCGGTAGACAGCAACAGCTGGACTTTTTAGAGACCCAGAGGCATCTCAAAACCACAAAGAGGAGAGAGATACATCAAAAAGAGTTTCTCTTCTCCTGTCATCTCATCTGGAGCTCTAGAGTTCCAAAATCCCTAAAATAAAGTCAATTGGTAAGATTTGGCCTCTGGAATTAATGTTTATATCTAATTTTATTCTGTCCTCCATGAAAACAATGTCACAGTGTTCCCCAAAAATGTGTCCTCTTTCCTAACTGTGCCTTTAACTTTCCATCTAATGGTAACACAATGAGTTAAATTGAGAATAATAATTCAATTAACAATGCCACAAGCATATAGCTTGCCAAGCTTTCAGGGGCCCATGATACCCAGGGCTAAATTCTCTCTGCCTATTTTTGCAGTATTATAAGCTCTATAACTTTTAGTGATATGTAGGTAGAAGCTAGTAGCCAAGTACATGTGCTTGGTATATGCCAATAACTTTATGAGGCCTTAGGCTATATCTAATTGTTATATACCTGATGTATATTCTACTAATATGAAAAGGACTCTGCCTTTGGAACAACAGAGATGACAAAGGTATTCAAGAGTCACTGTTTCTTTCTGCAGTGACACAAGGTCTCAGAAATAATGATCAGATCCTCTTGTCAATAATTCCCATGTATTCATTGAAGAAATTATATACATATAATACACACACACACACACACACACACACACACACACAATAAACCCTCCTTGAGACAACAAAATAAAAATCTTGATGTCTGATTATGGGCAATATTAATGCCCCTTGATCTACTAGTATAACTACATATTGGGTTCTTTTGAAGAAGTGTTTTGAACAYATGCTGCTCCATCTATGGAGATTCTGATTTAATTGGCTAGTAGTGGGTAATACATGGATATGTTAGTTCTCCTGGTGATTCTATCATTCAGCCAGGATGGTGAACCACTGCTATTAATTAAAGTGGTAGTTCTCAAACTACAGATATGTGCAAGTCACATGGCTTCTCTATATACTTCCTGATGAGATTATCTATGTCTAACAAGCTCCCAGGTGCTGGTGCTGCTGTTGTTCCATTGATCACCATTTATATAGCAAGGGGTTAATGGAGAAAACATCTCTATACACTGCATACTCTTCATTAGGGAAGAAACACAAGATACTGATTTAACTCCAAATTTATTCCTCTAGACACGTACCATGGGGCCCTAAAAGAGTTGCCAAACTACACTTAGGATACATCTACTTGCCCAGCACACCCTGGATTTCTGACAACCCAAAGAAGCCACTGAACTAAAAGTTGAAAAACATTCCACATGAGAGATATTATAACTCTGAGACCTAAAACAAAACCATCAGAATGAGATTATAGAATCCCATATCCAGCCTAAAAGAAGCCTGGAATTTCTTATTGTCACTTTGGGCCCAACATCTACTAATATACACTCCATCTTAAATAACAGGATGTTTTCCAGTATATACTAAACAATTTAATCTAAAGCATGGTCACCTAGTCAAGAGCCCACACCACTGCTAACTACTTTGTAGCACAGTGGAATGAAGAGAAAATTGAGATTCCCCAGAATTCTAATCAAAGATATCAAGGATGTTAATGGTACCATTCTCTGAGAACTGAAACAAGAGAAAACAATGTGGCTATTCCCCACTATGGTTCCAAGAAATAGCACCCAGACTCTAGATTTATGAATCTCATTAAAAATTAAGGCCAGAGCTGAAGACATGGCTTAGCAGCTAAGAGCACTTACTGCTCTTGCAGAGAACCCAGGTTCAGTTCCCAGAACCCTCAAGACTGCTTATAACTGTCTATAAATCCAGTTCTAGGAGATCCAGTGTCCTCACCAGGCCTCATGATTATTGAATGCATGCAGTACACTTACACTCACGTAGACAGAACACTTGTATACATCAAATAAAAGTAAATATAATCTTTAAAATAAAATAAAATGCTTATCAGAGATGAAAGGAAGCACTCAGTCAAGGGTTTGGTTCCCTGGTCCCTTTGTAGGACACAGAATGAATCTAAGGGCCAGGAATAGGTTACATTTTGGCCATCTGCATCTGTATCCCATAACTGTTTAGCTGACACTGGAGCTGCTGATTCTTGATTTGTGGTCCTTACTTCTGAGTGTGGGTAGTGTTTGGAGGTGTCCTTTACCATCAGGATGGTAAAGGCATTCATCATTATGATGAAGGCAATCCAGACATAACAATGTGTCAACTAGATATTCTATCCTATGTTATGATTGAATTTCTACAGCGGTTGCCAAGCATCCTTGGCACAGGGAAAGGGAATCTTAACACTTTGATGGCCAGTCTTGAACAAACACCTCGTACAGCACTTTGCTTAGCCTTCATCATCCAGGCTGTATTTGAAGATTATACTTGGGCACAAGAATTGAAATTAAAATCCAAAAGGAACATGAAATAAAACCCTTGCCTGCTTAGGTTTTAGCTTGCTTGCAACACAGGCTCTACCTTCCAATGCTCTCCAAGAATGCTTTGTTTCTACCCACTACTAAGCTTCAGGCAGCACTACTCTGCCTAAGGCCATTGCAACAGTTTCCTTATTACTCTCAGTACCATCACCCTCTGAGTGTTGGAATATACCTTTCAAATAAGTTAACCAGGCCTGAAGAGATGCTTTAGTAGTCAAGAACACTTATTGCTCTTGTAAGAAACCAGGGTTTTCAGCACCTGCATGATAATCACAACCATCCTTAACTAGTGTCAGCAGATCCAGTCTCCTTTTCCACCGTTCATGGACATCAAGCATGCAAACAGTACATAGACATACATATATGCAAAATCCTTAAATGCATAAAATACATCTTTAAAAATTTCAAAACAAATAAGTCCAAACACAAAGTATGTAAATTATCATTTTTTAATAAACCCCCATTTCCTACAGAGTAGCTCCAAATATTCCTAAGTCTGGCCCAAAAGAAGAGCTTTCCCAACCACAAGTCYACTCTGACTTTCAGCCCAGTCAATTTAGAGAGCCATGTATATCCCAACCCCAGGAATTCCACTTTTCCCATGCTCGTTACGTGCCTCCTAAACGTTTGCTCAATTTTCTCTGCCTAGAATGCCATTCCTCTTCTTCTGGGTCTGATCAACTATGTCTCGTTTTTTTTAAAAACTGCTTTTGCTTTAGAATAGTTTTTGAATAACAGAAAAGTGGTAGAGATCTCACTGATCAGTCTCAGCTCCCATCTTTGCCTGATGTTAAGACATAAACATATCTTGTGTTATTATTATACATTGGTATGTTATATTCATCACAGCTAATTAATGTTTCTCAGGGCCTCCAGGATTTATGCAAAGTTGCACTGGACTTGGTTTCCAGAGCCTTACACTCAGGACCTGATTTCCTGTTCTACTCTCTAGGACCCTACATTGGTGGTGGCCTTGCTATCCCATCATTTGGTACAACCTCGACTCCGACAGCACAGTAGTAGTCTCCCCTCCATAACAGGATGCCGTAACTGGCGAAGATCTGGAGAAGATGGGAGCTTGAAGATGTGAGTAGCAGATTTTATGAATGAGCCACCTATTGTAGCTGGTCTCACAATTTATGTTGATGAGCTCAGAGCATTTGAGAGACAAAAGGTTGCCAATAAATATTTGTTGAATATATTCACTCTGATTCTATTTTATTTGTAAAATAGAATGTATCTATCTGGATTTCCTGCCTGCCAAGTTGAGAGTCTGGTAAAGGAATAAAATAATTTTTGAAATAGCCTATCATAAAAATAGCTTAATTAAGAATCACAAATCGGGTACAAACCATTTGTACTATATAACCTGAATTACATGTAAAGAAAAAGTGTTGGTAAAAATAAAACAAAGTATTAAAAAYATGTATATGCATTGCATATAGGCAGAGTAATAGCAAACAGTCATTATTACCTGCTTAGTGCTCATCTTCTTTAATAGGATTTTCACTGCTTTAACAGGAAGGAAATGGAATTTTACATAAACAATAACCACCATAATGATTATACAAATTTCTATCAATGCTTTTTTTTTATAACTGAAAACTGAAAGCCAGACTGTATCTAGAGTCTTATCTGTCATTAAGGCTCTTCTAAAACAAATAACCAAATAAGTCCATATTCTGTCTACAAAAACCTACAGGGCAGGGTCCCTCATCTCCAAAAGGAAGCATACCTGACCACTGTATTATGCTCTAAGGCTCCAAGCAAGAGAGGATCTGGTGGGTCTTGTGGGTCTGAAGACAGAGAAATGCCTACGGGGAAAGCCCAGATGCAGGAAAACAGGACATCTTTCTCTATTAAGAAAGCAGGATGACATCAAACATTTTTGCTAATATTCAGCCAAATCTAATGGAAGAGCATTTAAATCGATGTGGACATCATAGAAAAGGAAAATATAAAACCTTCTAAGCCAGTTATCATCCTTATCTTTGGTTCTGAAGTGCTTGGGACTTAAAGGGTTTTGTTTTGTTTTGTTTTGTTTTGTTTTGTTTCAATATCAACTTTCTCTCTTTGGCCCTTAGGCATCCTATAGCCTGCAAAGAAAGTACTTCAAAGTGAAACTCGAATTCTGTCTTTTCGAACACATCAAAGTACAACCATGTCCCAGGATTCAGGATCCTCTGCGCTGGGCAAGAAAGCTTATCATTCTCTCAGATGAAGCCAGAGCCCAGTGCCCGCGGCTGAGACAATTTCCACAAAGCTATGTGTTCTTGCCCAAATCTTAAGACCAGAGTTGGAGCTTTCTGAGAGAGGCAATGCCTCCGAACACCCTATCTACAAGACCAGATCAAGATAGTTCCAATGAGAGAATCCAACGGAGGTTAAAGTAATTCCCAAGCTTGTGGCCAGCCAGCATAGGAGGGACGTATGCCGGCATCMTCCCTAAGGTTATACATGCTGCTTCCTGATCAGAATGCAAGGAGACTGTCTCAGTCAGTATGAGCCAAATGAGGCTGATAGACTTGATAAATGGAAAGTCAGAAAAGCCTTTTAYTTGAGGAAGTCCGGACACTTAGTCACACAGCTCCAGACCATTTCATTTATGCATTAGTACATCGACAGTATTTTGTAGACAGGATTTTTGTTCATGGCATCAGTGGATTAATGGCCATAGACACCCACTTTTGACAGCTGACCTGTCATGATCAGTGCCCCCCCCAAAAAAAACTAATTTCTAGCACTGTTAAACAAAACAAGTACTGCTGCTAGTTGATAAGAGCCATGTTTTCATTCACTGCAGAGATCTGCACTACCCAGAAGAGAAACAGGGATGGAGCAAGGGTTATGGCTGTGATTGCATGGAAGGAGATATATGGGCTCAAAATCTGATTATGACAAACAACTGTTCCAGAGATCAGCCAATTGGAGTATAAATTTCCCAAGCCACTGGTCTCAGAAAAATGCATTTCCTGAGTCAACTGGGGCTGCTCTTCATGCTGGAGTCCCAGCATGAACTTAGAAAYACTAAGTTGTTAGAAGTGAGGATTTAGAACTTGGGGGCCCCACTCTTAGTAAACGCAGGGCTATTAACCCTAAACTGAACAAGATTCTTTTGGAAGATTGGATTTCGTGATCTATCACTTCATCACAGAGGTATTTTAATGCACTGTGCCTGGGGAGGGAGAATGAACAAGGAAGCTATCTGACTACTGTATAGCTCAGAAACCAGTTTCCAAGTCTTGCTTATTCCAGGGACTGAGCAAAAAGGTAGTAAAGAAGTRAGAGAGAAAAGAGATGGGGGAAGCCCAGGGAAGACAAGGAGAAAGGGAGGAAAAGGAAGAAGGAGAGTTTATTCACTTAACCCCAAATCCCACGTTTCATAAAACCCAGCACCATAATAGATCAGAGACTTGTCAGTTACTACCACTGTACTTGATAGGAAGGTCTCTAATGAAAACYAGAATTAGGGATTCATTTTCTCACCATGGTACTGCCA
This sequence comes from Apodemus speciosus, assembly GCA_002335545.1. Lineage (NCBI taxonomy): Eukaryota > Metazoa > Chordata > Mammalia > Rodentia > Muridae > Apodemus > Apodemus speciosus. The sequence continues at coordinate 120,601 of BDUI01003615.1, forward strand.
GAGCTAGAGTCCCAAGTGAACTCTATCCTTACCAACCTATGACTGGCATCAGCAGAGTACAGATGGCATCATGGAGACATAGGTTTTAGCGATGATGGCAACAGTGTGTTGGTTTATCATGTCACTGGAAGGGCTTTCCTGGAATAATATGCCCTCTGAGATTTTTCATTCTGTTGCCCACTATTATTGGAAAACAAATGGGCTCAGTGTGTGCTTCAAAGCATCCTAGGCTTGGATGGAGAACAAGGTGAAGAAGAACTGATTATCTTGAGTGAACTTGAATTGGACATTTAGCCAGCAGTGATTTCAGAAAATTGATTACAAGTCCTTTATTTTTAGGAAAGGGGTTCGGGAGATTGAATCAAAGGCCTCACACATGCTAAGCAGCCACTTTACCAGTGAGCTAGTCTCTCAGCCAATTGCCAATTACAACTCATAAGCAAAGCCAAATGCAGGGAAGACGTGCTTAGAAACAGGACAACATCTGAGAAGCAGAGTRTTAGTAACTGAGAGCAGAATATTAATGTCTCTGGCCAAGATTCCTAAAGCAATGTCTAATTGACGGATTCATATGGGGGATTCTAGACTGTGAGAGACACTAAGACTAGGTATGGAGGATTTAACTTGCAGAAACTGCCAGTCAGCACCATGTTAATAAACTACTACTGAGAAAGGGACAGGTAAACTCATAAAGTTCCAGACATACTATAGGACAGTGACTCACTCTGACAGGGGGGAAATGAAAGACTCCATCTCAACCAAGGCCATTTGCACAAGGAATTGAGCACTGGATGAAAGTTATACTGTCTTAAAGCCAGCCCCAGCATAACTTGGCTCCTGTTCAGAGGGCAAAAWTTTCAGAATCAGAAATAAGAGTGAAGTAAGAGGACTGCAACATATAGAAGCTTCATGACAAACCTACGACAAAAGAGAAATAAAAAGTTGTTCAGTGATGCTGAAGAGGAAGATGAGAAAAACAGGAAACACCACTATCGCCAGGACAACAGTCTCATGATGACAGCAATGGGCACACCAGAGCTTTAGCCTATGCTACTACAAAGCCCAAGAAGCCAAGAGCTCATTGGGATGAGATGAACAGACTGGCCCCAGAAAAGGTGACATCACTAAAGTCTGTAAAATTTCTCCCTCTCCTAGGACTCTCTGTTTTCCTCCCTTCCTAGCTCCAA
>BDUI01003616.1:9644-38626 GCA_002335545.1 Apodemus speciosus
GCCAGGTGGGTCTTGGCAGCTCCTGGAAGGGCTGTCAGCTGCGGAGCTCCGGGACCTCGCGGGAGGAGAAGCCCTTCGGCCCACGCCTTCTACGGTTCCGGGGCTGAGGGGGAGCGCCACGCAGTGTCACGCTCCCCGCGGTGAGGAGTCGGTGCCCCGCGGCTAGGCGGGCGGGCCGTCACTGCCCGCCCGTCGTCGCTCGCCTCCCCGCCCCCCGGCTTCCTGCGGAGGCCGCGGCCGCCATGTTGTTGTGGGGCTGAGGCGGCGCCGGCGRAGAGCCCAGCAGCCGTGACAGGCTGCGCAACAGGTTCGCTGCGGCCGGCCTGACGACTGACCCGGCGGCGGCGGCCGCGGCCCAGCGGGGTCTTCCCGGAGCCCGGCCGCGCCCGCGCGCCGGTGCTGAGGAGCGCGCGGGGTCGCGCCGTGACGTGCGCGAGGCGCCAGGTGGGTGAAGCCGCTCGTCAGCGCGGCGGAGGGGCGCGGGGCAGGTGCGGCGGCCGCCGCCGCCCCCGGGCTTCCGCGGGCCGGGCAGCGGGGGGCCGCGCGCCGCACACCGCCGGGCACGGTCCTCGCGAGCGCGTGCGGCCCCCGCCCTAGGCCCCGGCCGAGCACGGCCGCGCCGGGCGGAAACCTCCGGCCCCGGGTTCCTGCCTCCGCCGCGGGGCCGACGGGCCGCTCCTCTCAGAGGCCGGGAAGCCGGGGCCCCTCGCCGCGGCCTCGCTTGGCAGGTGACAGCCTCCTCCTGTCGCCGGTGGCCACCCGGTCCCCGGCTCCTCTTAGGGGCATCTGGGCTGGGTGCGCATTGCCTTGGGGACCCATTTTATTTTGGCTTAGTTCATTTTTCTTTTCTTTCTTTTCCTTCTTGGTCAGGGTTGCTGCAGAGGGTCAGGTGAGCCGCATCCCGGTGCGTCAAAGTAGCCCGAGTCACRAGAGGACAGTGGGCGGATGCTTGGCGTCCACCGCTCGTGTTCTAATAGCCAAAGTTGAGAAATGTTAAGCTCTGACTTCTGCATTATGCACTTCCAGGGTCTATAGGAAGCACGGCGAGATGGAATCTCTGTAGCCAGAGGAAAGTTCATTGCTTATTTAAGGGAGAAGAGGCGCTTGCAAGTGTATAGTGAATGGGGTAAACTGAGGCTGCAAGTTTCATTCTGCCGAAAGACACTGTTTGCATGTATTGATCACACACTGCGTTATTCAGTGATGGTCCGTGGCAAATAACTTACGTTTGAAACTTGAATTCATTATGAGCAGGAACATTTTGGATAGAGCCAGCTACTTTATAATAGGAATTCAAGTTTACACAGAAAGTACGGCTTTTCTACAAGCTTTTTGACTGTTTCACGGTGTTTATTGCTTACTCAGGGGAGGCAAGGTGTCCCTTAGAATTTTGTGTTGTTAGCTTAATTTAGGTCGTACAGACTGGAGGCCAAGCTAGGTGCTTAAGCCTCTGAGAAATTGCTAACTTCCCTTTGACGGTTTGCTGCTTTGTCAGTCAGTGCTAAAACCTAAAAGCAATCTAGAAACATCGCCTACAGCCTTTATAGGAATTGATGTAGGCCTGCAAAATTCAAAGTTATGTGCTTGCCTTTAGGTTGGTGATTATTCCTATGACTGATATGTTGCTGCCTTTCAAAGTAATATAACCATTTAACGCAGTTCTAAGCATTCCCTTTATTTATCTTTATGGTGAAAGTGGAATGATTAGTGAAAACTGGATCAGTGTTGAATTATTGAGTAAAAAAAAAAAAATCATTGTTCAGCACATCTTAAGGCTCAAATCCTGATTTCTCCCGAGTGTGAAGAGATGTTGTGTATGTTCAGGGGATTGGATTTGTACTTTAAAAATGCATTTTTACAAAAATAGGGTAGCAGACACCCTTTGCCCCCAAACTTAGAGAAGTTTTCGAGGTTTTCTTTATCTTGGTCATTTTATCCTATAGTTGTTGTGGACATTTTCTTATATAATCTTAGAATTTTTAGAGGTGTGTGTGTGTGTGTGTGTGTGTGTGTGTGTGTGTGTGTGTGTATGCAAATTAAGCAGTAAACCGACCATTTTACATACTCTTAGCATGCTGTCTGCCACCAGGGGCATGCAGTCTCAAGATACTTAGTTTTGATTCATCTTCAATACAGAGTTTCACAGAGTTCCATGCTTCTGATAAAAAAATATGTATTGTGCATCACCCACTAAACTTTCTTTAGTATCACAGTGTATCTCCCATGGTGGTCATTTATAGAGCACTTACTAATATTAGAGTCTGTGCTCAGTGTTTTATATACTTATTTAAAGCACGAGAAGGCCTTGTAAGTAATATCTTCCCATCAACTAGATAAGTAAAATGTTAGCTTTTAACTGACTGCTCTAGGCCTCAGAGCTAGTAAGAACAAGTGTCTTGTTTCAGTTTAGAATTCTTTTAACTTCAGTGCCTAAGCTCTTTCTGCAGTTACATAGATCTAAAGCTGAACATAACATCTAAAATGTATTTATACTTGGCTCTTTTTTGTTAAAATTGTACCATTTTATAGTGGTTGCACATGGACAAATCCTCTGGGGTAAAGTGTGCATGTAGGTATTCTTGAGAAAGAGGAACTGAATGGGGCTTAAAGGATATGAGGCACMGAGGAAATTGGGGGAGGAAGGGAGGAAACTGAASAGAAATAGGACAGTGAATAGACCGAGAAATAATGTATTTTCATAACTCTAAAAGTGCAATGCATTTCATTTGCAGTGCTTTGAGAGATTCAATTAAAGGGCAATTTCATAGCCATATCAAGACACTGAATGAGCTGGGCAGTGGTGGTGCATGCCTTTAATCCCAGCACTTGGGAGGCAGAGGCAGGCGGATTTCTGAGTTTGAGGCCAGCCTGGTCTACAGAGTGAGTTCCAGGACAGCCAGGGCTACACAGAGAAACCCTGTCTCGAAAAACCAGAAAAAAAAAAAAAAAGACACTGAATAAGTTTGTTATGTACTGCACAGCTATTCAGCTGTGATTATGGCAGTTGGGGGTCTACTACCAGATTGTAGACATTTAATTTGTTGTATTTAACCACCTGTCTTATGTTTTCTGGCTCCTTTTCATTGTCAGTGCATATTCATTTGAGGAAAGGGCTGGTTTAATAAAAATTGTACACATATTTACAGCTCTGTTGGGTAAAAGCATAGGCTCGCTAGTTAGACTTCCTACCCCAGCTCCAGCTCCAAATAGTTGTATGACCTTAAGCAAGTTTCTTTAATTCTCCAATTTCTGTTTCTTCTTCATCTATAAAACAGGGGTAATAATAGTAGCTATTTCATAGTGTTGCATATAATATAAAGTGCTTAGTGACTGCGCTTAGCATAAGTGCCCAATAAATGTCACCTGYTATCATTCCATTCCACTCTGTCTCTCTCTGGTTTGTGATTTATTCTAATGATTGTAGAAAATAGCTTTTTCTTTAGGGGCTCAGTTTTTAATCCGAATGGAAATGAGCCATCTGAGAAGGCTAACCAATGGATCACAAGGTGTGTCCTTCAGTTGACACCAAGAGTCTTCCTCTGGCGTGCCCTGCATTTCTACTGCTTTGGATCATCACTTCAGATGCTTAAATTCCTTGCAGTGTGAAGTGGACTTCACTTGGAAGAGGCTGGTGTTGAGAGAGAACAGAGACAGCGAGAGATCTAAATAGACAAGGCTTTGTACTGTRTGGTCATCAGGATAGGAGCAGCCTTTGCTTTGCTGTTTTCTTTCTGTGTTCTCTGTTCTCCTTTCTCAGTCTTCCATCTAATATGTTTTTGTGCATTTGTCAAATGACTGCTTTAATATAAGAACTGGGTAGGACAAGTTAATAAATTTTGTAATTTATGTAACATTTGGTGGCAATGCTTTTTAGTATTCAGAAACTAGTCTTTAGGGATTATAGGAAATTACTTCAAAGATTAGTGACAATCTTCCATTGGTTACTTTTCTGTGACAAAATATTTGACAAGAAGCAACTTGAGGAAGGTTTGATACATGGTTTGAGGGTATAGTCCATCACAGCAAGAGAACTGGACAGGTAGTCAGTCACAAGGCAACTGCAGCCAGGAAGCAGAGACAGATGCCATGCTCTCCTGGCTGTCTCCTCTGTGCAGCGCATGGAAGAGCAGGCCACATTCAGGGTGGGTCTTCCCTCTTCAGTTAACCTAATCCAGATAGTCCTGCATAGGCATGTCCAAAGGCTTGCCTCCTAGGTTGTTGTAGATTTTGTCAAGTTAACCTTCAGTATGAACAGCCAAGAATGGTGTGGACCACTTAGGAATACAAAGTAGTATTCTTTAAACCATTTTTATTAATATCTGAAAACACAAATTATAGAAGGGAAATTTTCTCACATTTTAGGTTTTCCTTTGCTGTGGAGACGACCTATATTGGAGTTTTCCTCGGCCTCCCTTCTTCATCCCAGTGATTCTGACTTAAGACTCACCAACTCCTTCCAACATACTGATTCCTACAGGGTTGCACAGGTTCAGAGAACTGAGTAATGTGGATGATTGAGATGTAAAGAACCTCTGGATTAGATTTGGATAATGTAAGTCTTTTCTGATAATACTCCCCGGACTTGGGCTTTCTAGTTTATTTAGCGTGATGAGGACCTGACATTGCAGCTCACTCTTGTATCACTCTCTGATCTTCTCCTCACTACTGTAGCTGTTCTTCATCTTTGTCTTCTCCTCATTCTGAATCATCTTTCTTTTCTTTATTCCCAGCCTCTGTCTTCTGTCTTTGACAGCTAAGGACAAAAGAAGTGACTCATAAATCATAGCATAGAGTTCATTTTTTCATTTCATTTCATAAACATTGCAGGATTTCTTACAAGAAATGTGTAATATATCACTTATATAACCAGTGAATAAAATACACAACCCTGTCTTGCCATAGTGGTCCTTAAATTTAGAAAAAGAGAATAAAAACAATAAAATATCTTGAACTTAGAAATTGCCAAGTACTATGGAGAAAATTAAGACAGAAAATATGTGTCTGGAGTGTGTATGTGTGTGGAGTAATTGGGAGAAATAAATTTGCTATCTTCAAACTTATTAAGAAACTCCAACCCGCCCCTCAAAAAAATCCGTAGTGTATATTTACAAGTAAATCCATAGTAGCCTTAATGTAAGTAAGTTATTCATACTTTAGTATACCATATTTAAGATGGTATTATTATTATTATTATTATTATTATTATTATTGCATATTTGGTTGGTACCTAGCAGACCTCTTGATATTTATTATTGAAATTAGTTAAAAACCTTCCCTGACACAGTGTATGCTTAAAGCAGAGATTTGCCAAATTGTTTAGAATGAGCACTAAATTTGATTTTTCCTAAAAGTACTATATTGTTTGGTTTAAAATTTTATTGACTTTTTGTGTGTACTATTTACTATTATGAATAATAAATGTTCTGTGTAGAAAATTGAGACACTGTAGGGAAATACAAAGAACATGATACTTTCTTGATGTAGCCATTTTGATAGAGTTCCTCCTAGAACGTTGTCTCTACAGATAACGCACCTGCTATATTGTTATAAGTTAATGTTTTTTTTTTTCTGCTGTGCTACCCCGAACATGTTGGTCAAGGGCATATCCATTGAACTACATACCCAGTTCCAGTTCTGTGATTTTTCTTTTTAGCTTACTAATATTTATCAAAACATGACTCTATTTTTTACTATGTACTTATTCACAATACACTTTTATTAGTGAATAATATGTCCCTACTACTGAATATTAGTAATAATGTCTAACATTTATAGAGCAGTAGTTGTATCGTTTTGGTGTTTGGTGTATTTTGGGGACACTTTACATAAATTCATTTAGTCTTTAGCCTCTTTATCAGAACTTTATAATTGAGGAATTTGAGCAAGTGTAAGTGTAGTAATTTCCTCAGAGTCGCCCAACCAGTAAGTGAGAGACCTAGGGTATAAATTTGACTTTGATCATCTGCTTATAATCACTATCTTATGTCGCTTCGTAGACTAAGGTAGTCTCTAATTTTTCTTTAATGTCACGCTGTAGCTTGCATCCCTGCAGCTGATGATGAGCATTTCCCCAGGATAAATTTCAGGTAGTAGACATTGGATCAAAAGGTATGGATACTTCTGTTTTTTAGATTGTATTAAAGGCAGGCCTACTGGGAAGCTGCTCTCTGGTGGGCAAGTTCATTGAACCCAAGGACCAAGGCCAGGCAAGTCACCTGGGGAAAGGGGGGTTAGAGGAAGGAGAGAGAAAAAGACAGAGGATCATGCACAGAGAGAGGAGAAGAGCATGTAAATACTTCTTAATGCCCATGTAAACATATTATCATATCATTACAGCAATTCATTAGTATCAATGTATGAATGAAACCTGTCTTATTTCCTAACGTCCTTGAAAGTATTGCCTTTTAAAAATATGCTAACTTATTAAAACAACTTTTTCTACCTCTAAGTGTTGGTATCAGGTCATTCTTTTTCCATTTTTCTTGAAAAAAATGTTTGTTTTTGCTTCTTTCCTATTTCATTGGCACATTCACTTTGTTTTGTTTTGCAGTTGTTTTGTTTTATTTTGTTTTTGTTCTTTTCTTTCCTGTCCTCTCTTCCCTCCCTCTCCTTTTYCCCCCCCAATCTCTTGACAGTGTCATATAGCCCAGACTGGCCTCTGTACTGTGTACTATAAACTGTGGACTGTGGACTGTGTAGCCAAGGATAACAGAGGTGACCAAGATGTCTGATCCACCTGCCTCCACCTCCTGAACACTGGGATTGCAAGCATATGCCACTACCCCTGCTTTACGGGATATTAGGGAACAAGCCTGAAGCTTTGTGCATGGTGGACAGTCTCCTTTGTTCTTAAGAAGTCTTTGCATGTTAAGCATAGTATATCAGTTACACATTTTTCAAAGTTTGTTTTTTAGGTTTGTTTATGGATTTAAGAAAATTATAATGATGGTAGTTAATCTCTCTATAGCACTACGCAAGTACATATATCTTGTATATGCTAAGTGTCCTTCATTTAATAACTCATTTAATTTTTGCAGCATCCCCTAAGGGGTAGTGCTGTTTTTAGCTCCTTTGACTTTCTCTTTTTTTTTTTTTTTTTTTTTTTTTTTTTTTCATGTGTAGCCCTGCTGGCCTTGAACTTGCAGTGATCCACCTGCCTCCCAAGTGCTGGGCTTAAATAAGTGTGCCTTGACATCATCTTTTAAAGTAGATTTTTCCTCTGTGCCTTTGCCTATTTCTGTTCTCAGTCCTAAAAACCTTCCTGTACCCAGTAACCTGCTGTCTGAAACCTATTGTTTAGTACTCGTTACTCAATTTAGAAGTCATTTCCTCTGAGATTACTCATCTAATATCGTTCTAGTTTCTCAAGGCAAAGTGAGGTACTCATCTGCTTTTTACTCCCACAGCACTTACATGAATTCTAAGTTTTGGTGCATTTTTCTGTTTCATTCCCTTTTCTTATACATTTAATGACTGGGCAAAAATCACTGATTTGAATTAAAGGAGCTCATGGTGACTGGTGATGTCGAGAAGTGAAAGACCAGGAGGCGGCCTGGCTGATGAAGAGCTTGCTTTCCACACATGGGGCCTGAGCTTGAATCCCCAGCACCCACATAAAAGCTCAGCACTTGTGTGCACGTGTACACACACTCACATGCCTCCCCCAGCCCCTAGTCAAACACGAAAGAAGCCCAGCACTTGGGATGCAGGTGGATCTCTACAAGTTCAAGGCCAGCAGGCCCACACAGTGAGATCCTGCCTTAAAAAAAAAAAAAAAAAAGACAATGTTGAAGGAGCTAATAGCAGCATACCTCCTAGGGGATGCTGTAAAGATTAACTTCCAAGTATAGGAAGCAGAAACCTGGACTGAGAAGGTAGCATTGAAGCTGGCCTGAAAGCTAGTGGGGAAAACAGCAGAAGACCAGAGACTAAATCTGAGGGTAAACACAAGAGGTGATTCCCATTATGTGTGCAGTGAGCATTGAGAATGGTTTTGAGTGTTTCAAACCTTGCTTCTGGGAGAGCTTAACAAGTAAGGCCCTGTTTGCCCCAATATGTGTTTGTCGGTGTCTTAGTCAGGGTTCTATTCCTGCACAAACACCATGACCAAGAAGCAAGTTGGGGAGGAAAACTTACACATTGACATTGCTGTTCATCACCAAAGGATGTCAGAACTGGAACTCACACAGGGCATGCAGAGGCCATGGAGGGATGTTCCTTACTGCCTTGCTTCCCCTGGCTTGCTCAGCTTGCTTTCTTATAGGACCCAAGACTACCAGCCCAGGGATGGCACCACCCACAAGGGGTCCTCCCACCCTTGATCACTAATTGAGAAAATGCCCCACAGCTGGATCTCCTGGAGGCATTTCCTCAAGGGAGCCTCCTTTCTCTGTGATGACTCTAGCTTGGGTCAAGTTGACACATTAAACCAGCCAGTACAGTGGGTATGGGTGTAGGTGTTTTCTTTTTTGCTTTTGTAGGGATTTTTGTTGTTTGTTTTTCTTTTGTTCTGTTTGCTTTTAGAAAGGGTCTTGCTGTGTTGCTCAGGTTGTTTTCAAACTCCTGGCTACACAAGTGAGTCCTCCCAGCCCCACCTCTCACATACTGCTCCAGTTAACTGACCCAGTATACTTTCTTATAGTGTTCAGAATATTGAGTCTTATAGAACATGACTATTTATCGTCTGACTTAGACCTTTTACTAAGATAGTGAAGAACTTGGAGAATCCTGACATTATCTTGCTAAGACTCTGAAGGGAAGTTTGGTGAACTCAAAGCCTTTGTCAAAAGTCCCAGAGAAAATCCCTGTGCTCTTGTCTTTGGAGCCTCTCCTCTAGTCAGTTTCCTAGGTCAGTGCTTTTGCATAGACCTCAGCTTTTTCTCACTAGTCTTGATTATGCTTCTGACCTGTTTTGCTAATTGGGGTAAGAGACAGTCTACTCTTAACTTACTAGTTTTAATTTTGAGATATACTAATGGCTGGTCTTGAAAGAGGGTAAGTACTATCTCTATAGTAACAATATAGCTTCTATGGTTTGATAGAAAGACTTTTCCAAGTTTTTAAAMTTCTTAAATTTAACTTTACTTCTCAGTAGGTAGTTTAATTTTTTGCTGTTGTCGTTGTTGTTGTTTTCATTTTTGTTTTTTGTTTTTTTTGAGACAGGCCAAGAACTTGCTGTATAGACCAGGCTAACCTTGAATTTCCCAGGATCCTCTTGTCCCTGCCTTTCAAATGCTTGGATTACAGACCTGCGCCACAACACCTGGCCAATATTTTTTTCTTTATGAAAGTAGTACATTCCGCCTGGCGGTGGTGGCGCACGCCTTTAATCCCAGCACTTGGGAGGCAGAGGCAGGTGGATTTCTGAGTTCGAGGCCAGCCTGGTCTACAAAGAGAAACCCTTCTCAAAAAAAAAAAAAACAAAAATAAACAAACAAACAAAAAGGAAAGTAGTACGTGCCAACTGCTGAGACTTAGTAAGATAAAAATATATTCCAAGTCCATCTCCCAGTGACAGTCATTTTTAGAGTTCCCTCCATGGTCGTGTGTGTGTGTGTGTGTGTGTGTGTGTGTGTGTGTGTGTGTGCCCAGATTTTGTTTAGGATTTAGGCTGTTAGCTTTGTACATGTAACAGTCTCATTAAGCCTGCATTTTCTTTTCTTTAAATAGTAGAGATTTGCTGGGTTTGGTGGTACACACCTTTAATCCCAGCACTTAGGAAGCAGAGGCAGGCAGATCTTTATAGGTTCAAGGCCAGTCTGGTTTACACAGCAAGTTCCAGGACAGACAGATAGTCAAGGATGAATAGGAAAACCTGTATCCCCTCCCCATCCCCCAAAAGGTAGATTTTTGACTTTTCAAGACAGGATTTCTGTGTGTGTAGCTTGGCTGTCTTGGAACTCTGTAGACCAGTCTGGCCTTGACTTCCCATCTGCCTCTGCCTCCCTAGTACTGGAATTAAAAGCATACGCCCCCATCACCTGGCTAAAAGGTAGATATTTTATATAATATTTATGCTTAGGGATATAAAGACAAAGAAGTAATATATAGTTAATATCACAGTCATAGTCAGCCTTATCTTAGTGGGGGTCTACTCCTCTGAACTACTTAGAATGAAGGAACAGATGAAATAATTATAATTTAATTTAAATTTTTGTTTTTAACATAATCAGCTTATGAAACTGTTTAGTGAACTCTCTTTTAAAATGTAATTAAACAAATCAAAAAAAGCCCTAAAGGTTGATTTATCTTGAGCTAGCCTCAAGGATGGTGAGTATAGATGAACCTGAGGCTTTTAGTATCTCGAAATGGTGGCATCAGTGATAACAAGGTAACCATGGTAACATGTAAAACATGTAGTATAGGATTTGGCACCTTCATCATATTTCTAAAATTAATTTTTAGTTGAAGTACAAAGTACTGAATTTCATCATAAGATCTTCATACATGTCATTATATAGTTTGTTCCCTCCCACTGTCCTCGCCTGTACCCCTCCCTCTAGCTGATTCTCTTTCTTCCCCCAGTAAGTTCCCTCTTCTGCTTTTCTATTGCCTGTGTTCCTTCACCAGCTTCCAAAAGTGAGGCTTTGCCTGACATTAAGGCACCACATGTAGTATTAAAGTATTTAAAATCCTGGCCCGGTGTTTCTACCCCACCTTTGGTTATTGAGATCCTGATGAAGCACATACACAGCCTTATATTTTCAGTAAGCTTTAATCAGCAAGATAACCCTCCACAGGTATGCTCAGAGGCTGGTGTCTCAGATGACTCTAGACTCTAGATTCTAGACAACTTATATAACTTGCTGGGAAAAAAAAATAAGGAAAAGACCCCATTTTGTTCCTTTTAATGCCCAAATAGTCTTTTCTTATATGTGTAGATAACAATTGTCTATATATTTTTTGACAGACATTTGTGGTGTTCGTGCCTTTTTGGCTACTGTGAATAGATGTACTATAAGAAGTTGTGTACAGGTTTTTGTGTAAACATGGTGCTTCATTTCTTTTAAGCTCATCCTTAGGTTTGAATTGCTGATTTATATGAAAACCTGTGTTTAACCTTTTTTTGTTTTTGTTTTTGTTTTTGCTTTTTTGAAAAAGGGTTTCTCTGGCTGTCTGGAACTCACTCTAGACCAGGCGCCTCGAACTTGGAAATCCGCCTGCCTCTGTCTCCCAAGTGCTGGGACTAAAGGCATGCACCACCACTTCCTGGCTGTGTTTAACCTTTTAAGGAGCTTCCACATTGATTTCTAAAGCAGTGGAAATGTACTCCCACAAGTGGTATATGAAGGTGCTACTTCAGGAGAGTATATTTTGTACTGCTGGTGAGCCACTATTCAGGATCATAATGAAAATAATTACTGAAAATTATTGGGTTATATATTCATCTCCATTGTGGTCCAAGATTCCAAGTCATGAGTCTTTTCTTGATGGATAATCAACCAAATATGCAATTCATCTTGAATAGTTCTCAGGGCTACTGTTCTTCTACCCCCTCCCAAATATCTTAATTTACCAAGATTTATTGAAACKTAGAGTGTATAAACTAAAATTACTTAGGTCTTACTGTAGACTAATTTTTAAAAGAATCTCATCTGTACAATGTTTGCCAGCATAAAAAAATTCCTACTATACATGCCCACTGTGGATAGACATCGCATCATTGGCACTGTCTTGAGTCAGCTGTTTCCACACTCCCCTTGGATTGACATAATTATAAAATAATATGCATTGGAATATGAAGATGATCAAGAAATAGAAAAGGTCTTATACATTTCATCCTAATTCATTGTTGAGATGATTTAAAATATTAACACCTGGCTGGAGAGATGGCTCAGTAGATAAGAGCACTGACTGTTCTTCCAGAGGTTCTGAGCAATTCCCAGCAACCACAAGGTGGCTTACAACCAACTATAATGGGATCCGGTGCCGCCTTCTGGTGTGTCTGAAGACAGTGACAGTGTGCTCACATATATAAAATAAATCTTTTAAAAAATATTAACACCAGTTTCTGATGTTTCTTTTAAGAAAAGAACAGCAAAAAGAAAAGACATTTTAAAAATTTCCCATAGTATAACACAAGATGAATACATGAAAGATACAGTTTAGGGCACATTGGAGCAGGTCTATAATCTTAGCTCTCAGGAGGAAGATCAAAAACCAAAGTAAACCCTTTCTTAAGTTGCCTTTGCCAGGGTATTTATCACAACCACAGAAAAATAAACTATGACAAAGGTCTTCAGGTCAGCCCATTGTCTGCTTAATAAACTTTCATGCTTCAGATTAGGTGCACCTTACGTGTGTTGCACACARTAGTGTCTTCCTCTGTGTCCACCTCAGTTTTTGAGACAGGGTCTCCCATTGAACCTGGAGACTGTCGTTTCACATACCCGGGGTGCATTTCCTATCTCCAGCCCTGCCCAACTCTGGTCACAGGCTCCACTGCTGAGCCTGGCACGTCCCTGGGTGCGAGGTGGTTAAACTCATGTCCTCATGCTTGTGTGACACGCAGTCACCCACTGAGTCTTCGCCTCAGCCCTGCAGTGTGCTCTTGTCATCACACTTGTTAGGTGAGGAGTTAAGAGACGAGAGTTTAGAGATTCCAAACGTCTTTCCAAATTAAACCAGAGTTAGGGGTTGTATTTAAGCCCCGCTTATTGGAATTATGCCATCAGGCTATAGAAAGAGACTTTATAATTTAAGATCTTTGGTAATATCTGATAAAATTGCAATGTTCATGCACTCTAAAGCACTTCCCATGTGTACTATTTATCTCTGAAAAATCACATAAGTATACACATTTATATTTAACACATACATTCAGAATGTTTATTGTTGAACCAGAGAGGTGCCTCAGCAGTTCTGCGCTTCCAGATGTGCTAGTTTTGCTTCCCAGTCCTGCTTCATCTTCCTCCGTAGCTAGGATTGTAGTTGTGGGCCACTAGGCCTGGCTTACTTGCCTGCTTGCTTGCTTGCTTTTTTATTTTTATTTAAATTTTTTTTTAAATTTAAAAAAATTTATTTTTTGGTAAAACTAGTTTCCTAGTAAGAAAAAAATCTGGAAAAATATAGTCAAACCTATTAATGGATGTTATCTTGATAATGGACTTTCATTTTAAATTTTTATGTGAGGAGGAGATAGATGGTTTTTAAACTTCTTTAAAAAACACAGTGTTGCCAGGCAGTGGTGGTGCATGCCTTTAATCCCAGCACTTGGGAGGCAGAGGCAGGCGAATTTCTGAGTTCAAGGCCAGTCTGGTCTACAGAGTGAGTTCCAGGACAGTCAGGGCTACACAGAGAAACCCTGTCTTGAAAAACAAAAAAGCAAACAAAAACAACAACAACAAAAACCCCCACAGTGTTAATTTACATTTGTATCACTAGGTCTTTGGGTTCCTTGTGTTACTATCAAGCGAGAATAAGTGATCATTTATTTTCCCAGACTACCCAAATCATCTGTATTGCATACCTTCCTTTTATCTTCCCCATGTTCATTCATTTAACAAATGTCTGACAGTGTAGGGCTAAGGTTGATTTGAATGTATTCATGTTTGTCTGATTCTTGTAACTTATTTGTGTGTGACCTTCCCTTTTTCTATCTCAGAGAAGAAGATTTCACTTAGACCCTAGAGAGGCCAAGAAATTCTTCTTCAGCTTTTCCCTTTGGGGGAGGGAAGGAACGAAAGAGTGGCATAAATCTGTCTTTTCCCTGATCCTATTTTCCTGCTTGTGGATTTCCAGTCTTGTGAATGTCTGCATTTATCCCTGTTGCCATATCTGAACTGTATTCCCAGAGCCAGAAACGTCTGCCCCATGGTGTAACTTTATGCCCAAGAGCTATCTAATTCCACTCTCTTAGATAATATTCCTTTTCACTTTGGAGATTTTTTTTTTTTGAAAAATAGTTTTGTTTCCTTGTCTAAAAGTAAATACAGTGATTGTCCTTCCCTTTCTTAAAGTAAACACAGTGATTGTCCTTCCCTTTCTTAAAGACTCACGCCTCTCCTCCCACCAGTTCACCTTCCTTTAGCAACATATTTCTTTTGAATGAAGTTTTGTTTTGTTTGTTAAATAGGATTTCTTTTGTCCTCAAACCCACAGAGATCCCCCTACCTCTGCCTCCAGAATGGTGGGATCAAAAGACATGCACCACTATGCCCAGCAACTATGTATTCTTGAGTCACAAACATTCCCCTTACTGCATAATCCATATTAGTTTGATTTTTGAGCTGTGCTTGCATTGCAACTGAACTTGACAGATTGCTAAGACTAATAGCTTAGCCTCTATTTGTGTATCATTTGACAATGGTAACTCCTCTTTGGTATTTTTTCTCTTTGCTTTTGAAACTCACTATGGGTCTCACTATGTAGACCTGGCTGACCCTGAAACTACTATATAGACCAGGCTGGCCCCTAATTCACAGTGATCCATGTCTGCCTTCTAAGTGCTGGAATTAAAGGAATGTGCTAGCATGCCTGGATTCTTTTGTTTCAGATACACTCTTTTCCTGACAGGATTGCAACTATACCCAGTCTCCAACAGAGCTCCTTTTCTTTCCTGGTCACTCTCACCGATATGTCTTTTAAAGATGTCAAATTAGCTATGCTCACAATTGAAGTCTGTTGTTTTGAGTTGTCTCCCAGCTTTAACTTCCACATCTCTGTTTTCTAGAGCTTCTGTTTTGGTTAAAAAACACTGCTGCAGGTGATACACACTTAGAGGTTAAGTCTAAAGCAGAGGTTCTCACCTTCTGGGTCGCAACCCCTTTCTTTGGCAAACCTTTGTCTCTAAAATTATTTATATTATGATTCGCAACAGCAGCAAAATTACAGTTGTGAAGTATGGGGCCATCACGACATGAGGAGCTGTTTTAAAGGGTCGCAGCCTTAGGAAGGCAGAGCACCACTGCTCTAAAGGGTAATGAGTTCCAGTCCAACCTGAGTTACATATTAAGACCTTGTCTCAAAAACCAAAAATACCTGGCCTGGCAAATTGGCTTAGTGGATGAAGGAACCTACTTCCAAGCCTGACAGCCTGAGCTGGTTCTCCTGGACCCACACAGTGGACGAAAGAACTGACTCCATTTGTCTACATTGTGTATGCACACATGTCCACACACAAACACATGTGCACAACTAAAGGATAATGTAGTAACAAATTTAAAATATATACCTTCAGGAACYGCTATCATGCTTTTGAATATCAGGCCTTTAGTCAAATTTATTTAAACTATTTATTATGATTCAAAGTAGAGCTGAAAAAATCTAAGCTTTCTTTTGTACTCAAAATTTAAAAAGCCTCAGAATTTAGTAAGAAATAAATAAACTTTTATCTCTAAAAGTATACTTAAAAAAGTCCCCAACAAGTTATAGAAGACCCATGTTGAAGGGGACAATATGGTTGGTATCCATATTCCTAATGCCTGGAGGATTTCTAGGAGCCTGCTCTCCTTTCCTAACAGATCTCCTCTATATATTCAGTCTTTAAAAATTCTACTTTATTATTAGTATATATTTATGCATGCACATGTGTATTATGAAGTTTGTGTGGGTGTGTGGGGGTGGGGGTGGGGGTGGGGGTGGGTGGGTGCATGTGTGCCAGGGCACACTTATCAAAGTCAGATGACAGCTTTCTGAGAGTTGATGCTCTCCCATGATGCATTCTGGGATTGAACATACATGCCCTCGGGCTTGCATGGCAAAGGCTTTCCCCTCCCAGCCCCCCTCCAGTCTGATAGGTCAAGTCGACATCGCCTCCTCTGCCTCCCTTTGTTTCTTTTTTGTTGTTGTTCATTTGTTTCTATGTGAGCCATATTATTTATTTGCTAAATTAACTTGTTCAGCAAATATTTAAAAGTATTTTCTATGAAACATTTGATTTAAGAACAAGGAATACCAAACTAAATAAAAATGAACTGTACCCAGGCCATGTGGCCCAGGCCAACAAGGGTAAAGTGAAATTAAAGTGCAGTATGATAAGGATCATTGTGGTTGAGCGGTGGTGTACACATACGTAAGAGATAGTGTCTAATGCCAGGGAGGATAGGCTTCCTTTACAGAAAAGATGTCACTTGAATTGGGAATTAAAGAATGAGATGCCTCATGATGACTGTGACAGGGACAACACTTCTTTGTGAAAACAAGGTAGAGAAAAAAGTGTCCCTGTTTCAAGAAAGGTTGCTGTGCACATCCATCAAGGAGAAATGATAGATAAAGTAGGTTGGAGTGAATGTCTCAAAGTGCATTTGGTCCAAGAACTTGAGACTGACTTGTAAGTCTTGGGGGAGTTTAAGCAGGAGTGGCACATTAGTGAGGTTAGGGGAGAAAACAAAATCTGTGTGAAAACTATTCTAGAAGTTTCTGCTTAATACACATAATGCCTTGCTACTGACACAGTCTCAAGTGATGATCCTTGATATCGATTGACTTGTTAAACAGTGATGTGATTGGCCAGATTGGGGAACTGCTCTATGAACAGAACTGTGGACTAGAGCTGYGTGATTTCTAGGTCCATTTTTGCTTACGAGCTTGTGGGCTTCTACAACTTTTTCAGTTTACCTGTCTTGAAAATTGTGGCTTTTGGACTGAATGGCTATAATTTTTTATAATTGTGTGCTTCTCAACAAACAAAACCCTCAACCTTTACTGAGCCACTTTTAATTTTAAGTGGCTATAATTTTTCCTGGGTCTTAAAGACCCATTTATAGAAGAGTCTGTAGGTCCGGCAGTTCCACTTTTTCTCTCTCTTCAGGATCATATATTCCAATCTCAAATTCATATTTGATGTTGTCTCCAGATTACATGTAGAATAAATTCAACCAAGTGAGTCTTTGCCTTTTACCTGTTATCCACCTAGTAAGGTTTCTTTAAAGGTAGCTTGCCAGATCTCCACAGGAATAATTAATAGTTCACATCACGACTGCAGACTGCCCATCATTGCACATTATCCTCTTCACCCATAGAACATGGTGTTTGTAGGACACTCATGAACCATGTAATGGAGGAGGTGCTGGCTAGTTACCCTTCCCTTCACAGTTTTATGCCAGGACAGGAGGCCATAAACAGCCAGCACTCCTAATTCATTTGATGCAGCCTTGGGTGRCGTGCAGCTGGGCAGACTTTTCTTCTCCACTAGAACTATCAACATCAAGTTCACCCACTGCTTGTATAAACAGATGGCCTTTTCCCCATTACCATATTCATCTAGGAGAGGAGAAGGTCCACAAAGGCCAAGAGAGGTTTCAGGCTTTAGTGTCTTGTTCCATGACACTGAATTTGGGCAAGTTATCTAAGCTCTCCGTTTCTTTGTTGTGAAAGAGTCTGATGTCGCCTTTGTAAGGATTTTGCAGGAGTATATTACAGGGTACATAGGTTCTGAAGCTCTGTGTGCAGAACTAGAATATTGGATTCTTATTGAACATGAGACATGGTAGGTGATTAACAGAAGTGTATTGAATTAATAGAAAACATTAAGCAAATGTTAGCAATTATTTAAAATGTAAAACAGACATGCGATCTGTTATTTTTCAAAATTTCAATTATAATCATTTCTTAGGTAACACTGGGGATTGAGCCAAGGCTGGGTGCATTCTCAGCAGGTGCTTCATTCCTGAGCTCCATCTCCAGTCCCAGTTATTAGTATTTCTCTCCAAATCTGCTAGTAAACTAGGAAAATATAAGCATGGTGCAATTAATGATTCTAAAATAGGACAGAAAGTTAATGTGACTAAAACAGATGTAGTGGTAAGCTTTAAGAGCCTATTGGTTGTAACAAATTACGTTATCATAATCAGATGCTACTAGAATCAACCAAATGCTATATATGTGTATGAATGCTGCAGCATGGTGCTTACATGCATGAATAGGTAAACTCTACGTGTGAGGTGAAAATGATTCTGTATACTAGTATTTTCAGTTTAGCCCAGGAGGCTTGCCCTCCCTGCCCATTTTATTATTTGGTTATCTCTAATTTTATTTCAGGATTATAACTGTGATAATTGAGTATCTACCACATGGCATTTTGTTATTCTCACAGTATACATGATACCCAGCTAAAAGTTCTAGACAGATGGTTTGTAAGTTAGACCTTACCTGATTAAAGGCTTTCKGTCTATGGGATTCTATTCTCCATTGGTCTTTCTGCTATCTCAGTCATCCTTGACAGTATTTTATTACTTTAGAGGTTGCATAGTATGTTATATATATATAATGATTTAGTTGGCTACATAGTGGGTTATATATAATGCTTTGGACAAGCTTTCTCCCATGTTTAAAAATTGTCTATTACAGGTAACTAGGTAGGTAGGTAAGTAGGTAGGTTACTTTCAGGCATACATCTTAATTTTCTTTTATATTGCTATGATCATTTACACAGAGGAAGCAAAATGTGGAACTGTTCTGTGTTTAAGGAAATTACTGTCATAAGTAGTTGATGAGACTTCCTTTTGTTAAGTTTTCTGTCTGGCTATTCCACTGTTTTCCCACCTCACATTCTATACTTCTGAGAGCCGGTTTTTGTTCCTTTTATTACATAGTCACTCATTTTAAGAGAATCAGTGAGTTGTGTTTCTTTTGAACCCTGTGCTCTTTCTCTAGCTCAGCTCAGCTCTCCAGCTGCCTCTGTTCTAGAGCTGGTGCCAGGCTTTGTTTGCAGCTTGCCCTGCCCGGTCTTTGCTTCATAATTGGCTGTCTATCTTAAGTGAAATGTTTGCTCCTCCTCCAAAACCCTTTAAAGCACCTGTTTGCTAGTTAAACTCAAGATTTATAACTAATTATAAGTATATAATTATAACTAATTCTTACTCATCTTGTACGGCTCAACCTCATACCTTCCATAGGAGCTCCAGTCATCCTACCAGTYTGGGCATTAATTTTCTGTCACTAACTCCAGTATTTGAAGTTTATCTTTTTAAAAAAGGAAGAAAACCAACATGCTGATAGTAAACTTTTCCCTACCCAGAAAGTGTAAAAGCATGAGAGGTGTTAGGTTTATAGCCTGCAGCCATAAAGCTTATTACCGCTCAGGAGGGACGAGCACTCTGACGGGTGGGTAGTAGTGTAGAGTCATTACCACTCCCACTGTAAGCCTCGGCGGAGGTTTACCCGGTCCATTGCCTATCCTGGCTTTCCTTTTTTTATAGATGGGTCCTTTTTACTATTAACCATTTTAATCAGTGGTCCTTTTGCTTACCACAAGATGTGGCTAACATGTAATAGATGAGTTAATTTGCTCTGTAGGAGGAAAAGCACCTRTCATTCTCTTGTAAATAAATTAATTAGATTTATGTACCATTTATTGTTACTGAAAATCACTAAATCAATGTGAAGTGTAAATACTTATCTAGATTGTTAGAGGACTGGATCCTTGGTAGCATAGAATGCTAGTATACTGAATTTGCTAATATAGTRGGACCTTTAAGAATACTTTTTAAAACATCTAATCAGCTTTTTTTTTTCCTGGTGCTAGCTCCAGTGAACTTTTCCTGACTGCTTTGTTTAAAATCACCTATCCAAATCGTTTTCTGAGACCCCCTCAAATTATTAATAATTAAATGATGGAGGAGGTTCCGAGTGGTCTTTTTAATTTCCTGTCTAATCCTATCTTCAAGATTCTTGGAACAAATTTTTAATTTTGCATTTATATATAGTTAAATAATGCATGGGGGGAGTGCTCAAGATGACCCTCCACTTTCTCTGGGTGTTTATAGAAAAGCACTCACTCACTGAATACAGACTCTTTCAGGCACTGTATTATGTTTCATAATACTTAAAAAAAACTGATTGGAAGTATTATAGACAAGGAATCTAAGACTTGAAAAAAGTGAAATAACTTTTCTGCAGTCACAGTTGGGAATAAAACCAGGCAGATCTGTTATCTACAAAGACCCTTCTCTTACTAGTGCAGTTATTCAAATAAGCATGCATTTTGATAATTATGCTGTTTTTGATAATTACTTTTAAACTGTATCTCTGTGCTTTGCTATACACGCCACAGTTTTAAGATGATTTTTTTAAATCTATAGAGCTTAATTAAAAGACACTGTTACATTTATTTACATTTATTTTGGATATATTTCTTGCTGGGGATTAAAATTGCTATGGCTTTTCTTTATTTTTTTTTCTTTTTTTTTGGGGGGGGGAGTATTTTGGAGACAGGGTTTCTCTGTATAGCCCTGGCTATCCTGGAACTCACTCTGTAGACCAGGCTGGCCTCTAACTCAGAAATCTGCCTGCCTCTGCCTCCCAAGTGCTGGGATTACAGGCGAGCGCCACCACTGCCCGGCTGGCTTTTCATATTATTTTTTATATACTTACTTTATTCAGTTGATTTCCTTAAACCGATTCTTGCCTAGTCATAACAGCTTTCTCTCTCCTGAATTTATTTTTGCAGAAATGTTGGTTAATGCCAAAGTTTTCTTCATTCTGCATTTGCTGTTACATAAAATGTTTCTCTTAACTGGCCTTGTACTGAAGGCAGTGCTGTTGCCAACAGAATCCCCTCCTCGTCCACAGCTACAAATTCTGCTTGTTCAGCAGCAACAGGACCTCTGTGTTGTCTTTCTTTGTTGGATGTGTATGCTAAAGGGGACAGACAGCCTACAGCTTAGTGCGTGCACTAAACTGTGATCTGCCTTGTTGAATTAATGGCACCATGTTCTTTCTCATGCTGCAGATGGCTGAGAGCTGCAAGAAGACTTCAGGACCATGACGGCTCAGTTCCCCACAGCCATGAATGGTAACTTTGTGCATGGTAACATGGGCTTTTGCTCTGGGAAGTCTATTGTTGTGCAAAATATTTGTGTAGATTAATTTGATGTTTTAAATATAAAACTTGAAGTTTTCTGCTTGAAAACACAGAGCATTTTAGAGCATTACCTGAATCTTCTTACTAATATTATGCAGTACATTCTATATTTTTGTTGAAGTGTTTTTGGTAGTATCTGGCATATGTGCTTCCCATTAAACAGATGAGAATAACTTAAAGATATATTCTGCTTAATGCATGAAACTGAAGGACAAAAGCTGAGTGCCTTTAGGTGAATAATAAGTGCGCACAGRTGATTGTAAATAGGTGAGACCAACAAGATTCATTTAGTAATATAAACGTAAGATTAAATTTCTCTCTATGAATATTTATATTATTTAATTTTATGTCTATTTGCCCCAACAAAATATTTTTGTCTATTATGTRGCTCATTGCATTGTACATGAAAATTATTTGAAACAAATAAAATATTCAATGACAAACATGCTTATGTGAATAAGGTACAAATTATAAATTAGAAAGTGGTTTGTAGGCATAAAGATAATCACTTTTTAAAAATTTTCTGAAAATTGATAGCAAAAAGACTTTGTACTTAGCCTATTAAAAATAATTAAGTAACTTGTGTATATCTAATTTATGTCCAATTCAACATTTAAAATGTTATTGAAAGTCACATCCATGTATAATAAAACTTCAAAAGCAGTTTGTGCACCTCTGGTAAATTATTTGTCACAGTTGTTGATGCTTGAGGCTGTTGAGACTTCCCTGCTCGCACACCGGGATGCGGCAGTTTGTCTTAACGCTGTGTCCTTTCATCTAATCTTGCCGTGCCTGTTTTTCATTCTGAGGCTAACTACAGACTTTGTGGGCTACTTTGGTTCTCAGTGTGACATCTGTCTGGCATTGTAGCCACATCATCTACTTCATTTTCAATTTAAACTAATAAAAATTATGTAAATCCTACTGCTGCATTTCATGCGCCTACAACCACATGTAGCCGAGGCTGCCGTATTGGACAGTGCAGAYAAAGAACCTTTATATCCTGTCACATGGTTCTAGGAGACAAGAAGTCTTACTTGTCCTGGTGCTTCACTTCCTTTTTCTTTTTTCTTTTAACAAGACTAGAGTGGTTGTCATGCCTCGTGTCTTTACAGCTACAGTCCTGCTTCTCATGTTTTGGCCTGCAGAACTGTCCTTCGCAAAGCCTTCCTAGTCACACTGCTTTGCATTTTGCTTTTCAAACACTGAATACCCTTGCAGATTGAGAGAGCATGATAGGTGGGCCTTCAAGTGCTCGGCAAGGTGTTACTTCAGATACATGTTGCAACTGGTTGATATTGCAATGTGATACAGCTTGTTTCAACCTCAGAATTATAGGGTGCTGAAGACTGAGGMAGAGTTTTGAAACCCATCATAGTGACTTTATCCATAATCTAGTAAAGAGAGGAAGTGATACAGAATAAAAAACAAAAACAAAACAAACAGAAGCCAGTCGCTTCAAGAATGACACCCCCCTCCTGTTTCTTGGAGTCTTAGGGCTCAGTAATATTTCAACCATATGGTTAGGAAACTGCTGAGCTGGATGTCAGGTGTGCAGTCAGATACAGCTTGTACTGTGCTTGAGAAACCCAGGGGTTTGTTTGTTTTTTTTTAAATTGGATTTTTTTTTAATTTTTTTTTTTAGTTTTTCGAGACAGGGTTTCTCTGTGTAGCTCTGGCTGTCCTGGAATTCACTCTGTAGACCAGGCTGGCCTCGAACTCAGAAATCCGCCTGTCTCTGCCTTAAAGTGCTGGGATTAAAGGCGTGTGCCACCACCGCCCGGCTTTGGATATTTTCTTTATCCAATTTATTTTAGATGTTATCCCCTTTCCCAGTCCCCCCCCCCAAGGAACTCCCTATCCTAAAACCCCTTCCCCTGCTTCTATGAGGGTATTCCCCCACCAACCCACCCACTTGTACCTCTGCACCGTGGCATTCTGCTACACTGGGGCATTGAGCCTTTGCAGGACCAAGGGCCTCTCCTCCCATTGATGCCCGACCAGGCCATCCTCTGCTACATATGTGGCTGGAGGCATGGGTCCCTCCATGCATACTCTTTGGTTGGTGGTTTAGCCCCTGGGAGCTCTGGGGGGTACTGGTTGGTTCATATTATTGTTCTTCCTATGGGGTTGCAAACCCCTTCAGCTCCTTGGGTCCTTTCTCTAACTCCTCTGTTGGGGACCCTGTGCTCAGTGCAATGGTTGGCTGCGAGTGTCTCCCTCTGTATTTGTCAGGCTCTGGCAGAACCTCTCAGGAGACAGCTATATCAGGCCCCCATCAAAACCCAGGTTTTTATAAGTAAAGTTTCCATTACTTAGGCTACAGGTTGGTTTAGAACAGTATAACAATTTTATTTTAGAGATTTAAATTAGTGTTAGACCAGTATACATTATTTATATCTTAAGTGTTATTTGTTTAAATTTGTTTTAAATATTATTTTAAATTGGAGACAAATATCATTGCAGACTATTTCCAATATTTAGTTTTTATTGTGTATTAATATAGCATGTTTGGATTATTTATACTTAGAATTGTAATATTGGTGTAGTATCTAGGTGCGTTCTTTATGGAAGTCTGTTCATTTATAGATATGCATGTGTAGCTCCACATGTGAAAACGGGGATGATAGAGATTACTGACATGTTGATTCTTCATAACTGAGAACTTTCCCTTTTCGTGGGTTTTGTGAGTGTGCTTAACAGAGCCAGCAGTAAGAAGAGAACGAGGAACGGAGAGTCTTCTGAAAATCCATCCTCACTCTTCACTTTAGTGATGAATTGGGGGAGAAATGTGTAGTGAGAATTTTGGTTTCTTTGAAAATCACAGACATAAGGAATGTACTTTAATCGTAGGAGTAGGGACATGGGACTGTTTTGGACTGTCCACAGCTACCCCAGTTCTAACCTCAGTTCCCATGTGGTCAAAGTTTTGTTTTGTTTTTCCTCATGCCAGGGACCAAACCCGTGGCTTTGTGTTTGTTAAGCCACACACTACCACTGAGCTAATCCTCAACTGCCCAAGTTCTAATCTCAGCTCTGCTACTTACTGTATTATCTTAAGCTAGTTACTTTTCCACCACTGCTTTTAGTTTGCTTCTCCATAGTAGTCCCCTAATTTATTGTGTGGCTCTGGGTTAATGAGACTGCACATAAGTACCTGACATCATTGGGCTCACAGCTGTTTTCATCCCTGTTGTCATTTTCATCTTTTTAATCAATTTTCCCAAAGTTACACATAGTAAATAAGTTCTAATACACATGGTTGTCCTGCTCATCACAGGACTTCTGACAGATTTTTTTAATTTTCAAATGAGTATATTATTATACGTTGTTCTTAGCCATGCCTCCCACACACTAGTCTCCACTATGTACCTGGGTTATTTCTCTAATCTTAATAGGTGAAAGGTGATGGCTAATGTTATTGTAGGTATATTCTGTATTGCATGGATAATATGCTCAGTCTCTCTGATAATAAGCTGATAAGACAAGGGAAACTTTTATTGCACATGTGTTTATATCAGAAGTGTATGGTTTAGCTATTTTAGAGCCTTAGTTCTTCAGCATATCTGTTTATTTTTAACACTAACTATTAAAACTTTATAGGTTTTTTTTTAATTCAGTCACTTGGGCTATGGAAAGTGTGTTATCAAATCAGTTTTAACATCTGAAATTAGAGTAGGCGCCTTTTCAGGGATAAAAGCTTCTTGAAAATTGCCTTTCTAATACCGATTTTTTATTCATTGTGGACAGCAAATATATATATATATATATGAGTTATGTGTCTAACTACATATGGTTCCTTGTTGAGCGATGTTGAGTAAACCAAAAGAGGAGCCAGAAGTGATGTATAGATGATTATTACCCCAGGTGATTTATAAAGCTCCCCAGGACTCCTTCAGAATGCTAAAGACTAAATGTGAAAGGCCGGCGGCAAAGGACTGGAGTGGTGAGCTCCCTGCGTGCCTGGCCTGTGTAGTAAGGCACTCTCTATTTTTTCCACTTGTTCCTTCTTTTATTGATCAGACATCTGTTCAGCAATCATTTTTAAATGTTTGTACTTTTCTGGGTACTCAACTGGTTCCTGGAACAGAAAGGTAAACACACAGAGCCCCTGTCCCCATGTCATAGTCTGGTAGAGCAGAGGGACATCAGACAGCATCTTCTCAAGTGCTCTGCAGCAGCATGGCCTTCATCTTGAGAATCTAGAAGAGGAAGCAGTTATTGTCATTTAGAGATACCAGGGTCTTCCGGATGGAAGTGACATCTGCCCTGACCTTGAGAGATAAAGGCTAAATGGAGGGTTGGGGTATAGCCTGGTGGTAGACATCTTTTTTAGGGTCAGGGTTATAGCCTGGTGGTAGACATCTTTTACCTAGTGCACAGAGGCCTTATCAATCCCCAGTGGTGAAAGAAAAAGAAAAATGTCCCTTTGCAGCAAATTCAGACTAGTTATTTCCTGCTGCTTTCTGTACTCACATTGATA
The DNA here is from genome assembly GCA_002335545.1 of Apodemus speciosus. Classification (NCBI taxonomy): domain Eukaryota; kingdom Metazoa; phylum Chordata; class Mammalia; order Rodentia; family Muridae; genus Apodemus; species Apodemus speciosus. The sequence continues at coordinate 34,931 of BDUI01003616.1, forward strand.
CCTTAGCTGGTAATAGCTTCTTTGGTTTCCTTAGAGCATTTTACAGATCCCAACCTCTCAACCACATCCATTTTGTGTGAGAGAAGTGCTCTTATACCATTGGCCCATGGCAAGATGCTAAAGCTTCCAGCCTGTGCTTCAGTCTCACTCTTTCCTGTATCTTCCTTCCGATGTTTCAGGTTTGGAATTTGACAACTTTGCCGGGCGGTGGTGGCGCACGCCTGTAATCCCAGCACTTGGGAGGCAGAGGCAGGTGGATTTCTGAGTTCGAGGCTAGCCTGGTCTACAGAGTGAATTCCAGGACAGCCAGGTCTACACAGAGAAACCCTGTCTCGAAAAACAAAACAAACAAAACAAAACAAAAAAAYAAAAAAAAGGATTCGACAACTTTTGCCACACTTCTACTTAGGGTCCTTCACAGTTAACACAGGAAATGGTAGTCCTTTCTAGGCATTTCTTTGAGAATGAGAATAATACTCCAATCTTTTTATTGCCAGTATTTACCTCATTCTTGTGAGTGAGGTACAGTTATTATTCAATAGATGTTAATTGAGTAGATGACTGAAAAGCCTTAGGGTTGCAGTATATAGTTGATAGAATTCTACTTTTATGACCTTCAGACATTAAATAGTCCTAGCAAATGAATGTTTAGGATTCATGTTTACATGTTAAAATTTTGTGTTCTTGTGGATGACACAATTTTGAGCAGGCTCATGTACATCCTATAATATCCTGGCCTTTTATATATGTTTTAGGAGGGCCAAATATGTGGGCTATTACATCTGAAGAACGTACTAAGCATGATAAACAGTTTGATAACCTCAAGCCTTCAGGAGGTTACATAACAGGTTTGTATTTAATCTTTGTTATATTATTTATCATAAATGTGTTCCTGTGGGAGACATTATTACTTCAGTCTTCAAGATTTTTCATTATAAACCCCATTCTGAAAACCCAAGCAGAGGAATTGGGTTTTGTGTTCTTGGTGTGTTCAGCAAGTATACACACAAGTATGGAGAACCCATGGGAGATGTTTCCCTAGTCCTTGGTAGTTAGGACTATACAACTTGTTCAGGGTGAAGATTCAAAGATGGGTAACACACTGGTTCTTCACTGGTTAGTAGAATGTTAGTGGTGACTTATATTTCTCTAGAATGTAAAAAACTATATGGACACTTTTAACTTTACTGATTAGAGTTAAGTCAGCATCATGTGCCAGCTGTTATTATTTGTAAGTGTCAGATAATTCTGTTTACTAATGTATCATGTGGCTTTTGTGTTTATTACTTTCAGGTGATCAAGCCCGTACTTTTTTCCTACAGTCAGGTCTGCCGGCCCCGGTTTTAGCTGAAATATGGTAAAACACTTTATTTTATAAATGCACTTAAATTTCTAATAGGCTGTTGTTTTAAATAGTATGGTGCTAAAATCACATTATTTTCATTTGTGCTCTGCTGTTAAATAAGAATATTTTGTTAGCTTTTTCAGAAGTAAATTATACTAAGTAATGACTAAAAATCATTTAAAGTGTTCTATAGAAAAAAATCTAATTTAATTAGAATTCAAGACAGAATGTAAGAGTTAACATTGAAAAATATTTCTATATAACTTGACAAAAATCTCAAATTCTTTTCTATTGTTTTGTTGTAGTTTTGTTGATTTTCATTATTTGTAAACCCCAAAGCACCATCCCTTTCCTCGCTCTTACTTTAAAAATATCCTAGAGAGATGGCAGAGACGGTCAGTGGCTAAAAGCACTGGCTGCTCTTGCAGAGGGCCTGGGTTCAGTTCCCAGCATCCACCCTCTTCTGATCTCCGTGGGTACCAGGCACGCATGTTGCACATATACATATGTGTAGACAAAACACTCATAAATATAAAGAAGAAAAAAATCTCTTAAAATGTTCTAGAATATCTGGGGTTGTGTTTTTTAAATGTATTTACAATAAATAAGAACTTCTACCCCATTGTTTTTCCTTATAGAACATTTGTGTGCTTGACATAATGCTAGTAGCAAACATATTTTCGATTATTTGAACAAGTGAATAGATTAAATCTAGAAATTATGTGCCTATATAAAATATATACACTATGTAGCCTTAGATGTCCTAAAACTCACTCTGTAGACCAGGCTGGCCTCAAACTTGGAACAATCCTTTTCTCTCTGCCTCTATGATGGCTGGGATTTTCGAGGTGTGCTATTGCTTTGTTAGATACTGTCTCTGGCTAGTATTTCTTACTGTGCAGGTTTTCTGTTATACACACACACACACACACACACACACACACACACACACACACACACTTAATTAGGTGGCAGTGAATGCTCTGTCATTGTTTTCTTCTCAACCTCAGCAGTCCTTTATATTTCCTCGTTACCACCCCACATACCGATCTACTCACCTCATTCTCCTTTTAGGGCCTTATCAGATCTGAACAAGGATGGGAAGATGGACCAGCAAGAGTTCTCTATAGCTATGAAACTCATCAAATTAAAGCTGCAGGGCCAACAGCTGCCTGTAGTTCTCCCTCCTATCATGAAACAACCCCCCATGTTCTCTCCACTAATCTCTGCTCGTTTTGGTATGTATTTATTAATTTAGCAGCCCTATTTGATTGTTAAGCTTGATTCCTTGGGGATCAGGAAAGGATTTATTAGCACAAAATGACAGTCCCTAGACTTCCAGTTACATTTCATACCTTTAAGAGAAGAGATCTTAAATTGCTATCATAGCTAAGTGTCCCTGTCTGGTCTTGCCTGAACTGCCTGTCACAGTTCCTAGTAGTGAAGTGAATTATCTGCCTCTTTAGTTACAACTGACTCTAAATACTGTTCCTTATCAAGTCTCTTTTGTCTCTCTTGGAAGGAGAAATCAGGATGCTAATCCCTAGAAGCTACAGAGGGAGATGATAGTGTTGGGGGTCAAGGACAAATGGTCAGTTGGTACCAAATCACTGTTAGAGAGGAGAAATAAATTCTAGTTTCCGTTGTATGGTAGGGTGACTATGATGAACAATTTTGTATTGTATATTCCAAAGCAACTAGGAGAGAAGATTTTGAATGTTTTTAGCACAGAGAAATGATAAATGCTTGAGATGACAGGTGTGCTAAATATTCTGGCTTGGTTATCATATGTGTATAGTGTATTAGAACACTACACTTCAACTCTTACATTGGTACAGTATTAATATTAAACAAATAAAACAAGAAGAGTTAATAAATTTAAACACTCCTGGAGGTTTTAATCTGCATGGTAATTTAAAATCATAGATGATTAAGAATTTCTTTAACTTAAAGGTTAATTAGCCAACTAAATTGGGGCCTAGAAATTGTATACTTTGTCCTAATTAATTTATATACTCAATTGGTATGTTTTCCATATAATTTTGATTAGCCAGTTTCTTATGAATTATGTGTGAAAAGCAATAATTTTGAATGGAACATTCAATAAGATGTGTTTGTGTTGAGAAATGCATTTGTTTACACCAGATGTTAGGTTTGAAAACACCTTGCTCTTCCACCACTGTACTCAGCTGTAGAGATAGACACCAAATCACCTGGAGGCCGTATTCTATGTTGTAGTTAGTGATCTGCAGTTAATAAAATAAAAGCTATCACTGATTTTAAAGACTTGTTTTTGAATTTATAGATTTATAACTTGGAAGAAAAGTGAGATAAGTGGTGCATTTGCCAAT
>BDUI01003616.1:40039-61311 GCA_002335545.1 Apodemus speciosus
TTGTTGTTGTTGTTGTTGGAGGGGTTTCTTTGTATACCCCGGGCTGTCCTAGAACTTGCTCTGTAGACTAGACTGGCTTTGCCTCTGCCTCTTCAAGTGCTGGGATTAAAGGTATGGACTACCACATCTGGATAAAGTGGTAATTTTTAATTTTCAGAACACAAAAGTATCATTTATTACCTGCCATAGAAATCATCATAGTTCTTCAAAAACGGTTTACAAAGAGTTACCTTTCACTTAAAAAATATTGTATTGTAGCTTAAATAACCATTTGTTTTGTGACTTTTTTTCTTAATATCACTGAACCATAGTTTGACAAATTAAGAAATGTAGACAATGCCTTTTAAGTGTGTTTGGAAGATAAGAAACGCCATCTCTAAATGCCCTGGCCAATAAAATGCCTGGAATTGTAGGTTCTTAATCAATGGAATTGTATGTGTCTATTGCCATTATATTGTATATTGATTCTTAATGTCTTTGTCTTATAAAGTTTAATTGTATTTTATTTGAAAAAAATTTAAATACTTTTCCTTACAGCTCAACTTCCTCAACTGCTTCCCTCTCAGGGAACTCGCCTAAGACGGGGACCTCAGAGTGGGCAGTTCCTCAGCCTTCAAGATTAAAGTACCGGCAAAAATTCAATAGTCTAGACAAAAGCATGAGTGGATACCTCTCAGGTAACTGGCATATGGTGCTCATGGAAGAGCATTGGTTCTTCATGTAAACATCTTTTGAAAACTGTTACTTGAATATGTACTTTGTGTTTTATCTAACATTGTTAACAGTTAACATTGTTAACAGTTCTAACATTGAAGGCATTATATATATAAGAATATTGTAAGTGAGCGGGGCCGTGGTGGCGCACGCCTTTAATCCCAGCACTTGGGAGGCAGAGGCAGGTGGATTTCTGAGTTAGAGGCCAGCCTGGTCTACAGAGTGAGTTCCAGGACAGCCAGGGCTACACAGAGAAACCCTGTCTCGAAAAAACCAAAACACAAAAACAAAAAAAATATATCGTAAGTGTATAATTATTGAAAGATGGATTCGACTTGATTGCTTTCTTCAAATTCTTATGCCAAGTTAAGTGCAAGGGTTATACACCCCACTTTTCAGAAAAGCATCTCTCAGAAAGATTAGACTTCATCTTGTAAGCTTTGAAGTGAATGAACGCCCCAAACCACGGGTGTGGTAGTGGTAGCAATTAGAGCAGAGAGAGCCTTGGCTCTGAGAGAAAGCACGTCGGCTTTGCTCTCCTTTTTCATGGCTCACTCGGGGTGTTTTTGTTTTTGTTTTCTTGTAAAGGACATTTAATTGGGGCGGCTTAGAGGTTCAGAGGTTCAGTCCATTATTATCAAGTGGGGAACATGGCAGCATCCAGGCAGACATGGTGCTGGAGAAGCTGAGAGTTCCACATCTTCATCTGAAGGCAGCTAGTGGAAGATTGGCTTCCAGGCAGCTAGGATAGGGTCTTAAAGCCCACACCTACAGTGGCACACCTACTCCAAAAAGGCCACACCTCCAAATAGTGCCACTCCCTGGGCCAAGCATATAAAAACCATCACATTCCATTCCCTGGTCCCCATAGGCTTGTTCAAACATATGAGTCTATGGGGGCTATACCCAAACATTGCATAATGCAAAACACATTTAGTCCAACTTAAAAAGTCCCCACCATAGCTCATACTTTACACTTTAACTCACATGTCTGTAGAACATTTCAGTTCAGTTTAGAATATTGTATAAGCCTACAGAAGATGATAAGGTGTTATATACAAGTTATATACTTGTAATAGGCAAGTGTGTTCCACCTCTTAACTTTCACATTCCCATAGCACGTAATTCTCACTCAGGGCAAAGTGAATGATGGATAAAGGAAAAGGAGTCAGGAAAGACTTGGCGATTTCCGTCTAGAGTCATGCTGAGGACAGTAACGCAAGTCATAGAGAAGAGAGAGCAATTTGGAATGAAAATTGGAGAGAGGAACATGATAGAGACAGGATTTTTTTTTTTTTGAGATGCTTGTGAAACATTTATGTTGGTGTTTGCTTGGACATAGGAGTATGAATATTGAGGTGAGGTTAGGACATCAGGCTTTAGATGCTTCTTAAAAACAGAGAGAAAAGTGTGCTCAGGAGTCCCAGGAGGAATGGCAGCCTCTACAGGTCATGTAGGAAGAGAGACAGTGAAGACAAAGGAACCAGTGAAGAGCGTGAGGGAAGGGGTGTGTGTAGGAGGTMACGGCTGGAGAGCCTTCCTCTGTGCCTGGGCTGAGGCTGGCCCTGGCTCTCAGGGCTGAGTGGTGCTTTCCTGCTGGAAGAACATGGACGAGCACTCCCTCCTCACCAGCTCCGGCTCTGCCCTCCAGCAGGACTGTGTGTGGCCACTGCGGAATGCCGCCGCCTGGCCCCTGGTACAAACGATGGTAAATGTTCCGAGAAAGCAGCAGTATTGTCTGCATGACCTAACAGAGACTGAAGTCATTTCTTCTTATGCCTTTCCCACTTCATCAGGTTTTCAAGCTAGAAATGCCCTTCTTCAATCAAATCTTTCTCAAACTCAGCTAGCCACTATTTGGTGAGTGATTTCAAACTATAGTCTATTATAAGAAGTCTTTTTGGAAGATTGCTTCTGAAAGAACAAACATAAAATTATTGTTTCTGTAAAAATTTGTTACTTGAGAATGTTCCTTGAAAGTGTTTGAAAGTTACATTTACTAGGGAAGAGAACTTAAAACCTTGATTTTATCAACAGCAGTGTAGCTTTCTTTTCTTTATTGACTTACGTTGCAATCCAGAGATTATCTCATTTATTATAGTGAGTTGAACATGAAATATGATAAACTACCTTCCCAGATGGGCATTTGCTCTAATGAGTCACTGTCTTTCTTTTTGTTTTGGGCTATGAAGACTAAGGGTAGAAATTGACTCTTTTTTTTGGGGGGGGGGGGTGCTAATATGTTTTCATTTTCCTAAAATATACTAGCCTAGAATTCATCCTGTCATTACTTATAAAAATAAAAGTCAGTAAAAACTCTGAGTACTTTGTAACTTGTGAATGTTCACATTGCCTTTAGGACTCTGGCTGACATTGATGGCGACGGACAGTTGAAAGCTGAAGAGTTTATTCTGGCGATGCACCTCACTGACATGGCCAAAGCTGGCCAGCCACTACCGCTGACGTTGCCTCCTGAGCTCGTCCCTCCTTCTTTCAGGTTCGTGTCTGCAGAGCCGTGGTTTGCATCACTTAGAGGTTGTTTTTACCTCATTGGAGTCTGTGCATCAGTTTAGAGGAGAGTTACATATTTATTCTGTCCTTCAGTCTTCACACTTAATGAGTCACGCTGGGAAGTAGATAACAGAAAGGGTGTTTTCACCATGCTATAAAAGAGGGAAACTGGCGTACGAACAGCAGTTAGCTGACTCTGGATCTGTCTGATTAATATCTGAGTATTTGGTGTGCTGTGACCAAGGGCCATCCATGCCATAGTGTAAATATCCTTAATGCTCTATCTTAAATAGGGAACTTGTTTTAATTGTTGATAATCTGTATTTTTCAGTCTGAAAGTTTTCATTCTTTGTGATGGCTCTTTGTCATTTGTTCTTCTTAGAGGGGGAAAGCAAATTGATTCTGTTAATGGAACTCTGCCTTCCTATCAGAAAGCACAAGAAGAGGAGCCTCAGAAGAAATTGCCAGGTGCTAATTTTACACTTTTAATTAATTTATTTCAAAATCAAAATTAATTGTATTTTCTTTAAATTTTATTTTTGAAATACAAACAAATATTTAGAATATTAATAGTCTTAAAAATTATATGTTACATGAAAATAGTGAATGGATGAGATTTGTGTGCATGTGCATGTGTGTGTCTCTGTGTATATTACTGGGAATTGAACCTACAGACTTATGTAACATCACCAGCTCATTGGGATATTTTAAATTATTTAGATATTTTAATGAAGAGTAAAACTGAAAATGATGAAGGAAGAGGGGAGCATATGTATATTTGGAAAATTAGTGTTTCTTCCATATTAGGGAGAAGCAGAACAAACTTTGTAATGAAATCTTTAGTTTTGAAAAAAGTTTTAAATATTCATTGAAAAAATGCACACATGATAATGTAAAATTATTTAGCAGTTAGTGGAAAGACTGGGGTTATAGCTCAATAGTAGAATGTTTAGCCAGTACCAAGTTTGCTCTCCACCACTGCAAACCAAACCAAACCAAACCAAACCAAACCAAAACCGCCTTCTTCAAAAAGTTAATGACATACATATAACAGATGAAACACAACCTTGTTTATTTGAAGAAAGCACTAAGAAAGGTAAACCAGTGTTTTTATTGGCTTGGATAGTCAGTGTTTGAATAGGATCAAATGTAGAAAATTGTAGGGTTTTTAAGTGAATACTTTCACAGGAAAGTAAATACTTTGATATTTACATTCGAGTTAGAAGTATCCGTAGGGGAGGTAGCCAGGGAGCCGGAGCAGGAGACATTTTAAGTGACTACCTAGCAGAGCGTATTGAACTAGAGGAGAGGCGCTGTAGCTTGAGAGAAAGTGTAATCCCTCCCTCCCTCCCTCCCTGCCTCCCTGCCTCCCTCTCTCTCCTTTTTAGTTACTTTTGAGGACAAACGGAAAGCCAACTATGAACGAGGAAACATGGAGCTGGAGAAGCGGCGACAAGTGTTGATGGAGCAGCAGCAGAGGGAGGCTGAGCGCAAAGCCCAGAAAGAAAAGGAGGAGTGGGAGCGGAAGCAGAGAGAACTGCAGGAGCAAGAGTGGAAGAAGCAGCTGGAGCTGGAGAAACGCTTGGAGAAACAGAGAGAGCTGGAGAGACAGCGGGAGGAAGAGAGGAGGAAGGAGATTGAAAGACGGGAGGTAGTCTAACCGTGCACGGTGTTGAAGGAGAGCATGCTGACTGCTGCTGTGCTGTTCTGAATCATGTCACTGTTCTTTATCCCAAACAGAACTGCATCTCCTTTCCCTTGATGAGGGGAAGAGGATCTCTGTGTGGGGGCAGTGAGGGCTTCATGGCAGAGTTGTGGAAGCCTGTATCCTAAGCAAGCGAGGCCTCAGCCAGAGGACGGATTGCAGAGCTGAGCTGAGTGAGGAGCTCCAGTTAATTGGACATCAGGAAGTCAGGCAGACAAGGTCCCTGGCAGAAGGCAAGCTTAGAACTCAGAATCAAAGTGTGAAGATTTGAAGGCCCAGATTCCAAGTTTAGGGAGGTGAAGACACAAARGTGAATCAAGAAGTCAGCCCAGAATTATACAGGGTTCCAGCAAATACTGTATTTTTAAGGCCAGGAATGGAACACAGTAAATTATAGTGTTCTGAAAAATTGTAAATGAAATTGTTTCTCCTCTGAAGGTATAATTATTTCTCTTGCTTTTATACTCATGAAGCCTTCCTTTGACTTTTTAAAAGAAGAATGACTATAACAAAAAGATGGTTCTGGGCAGCAATTGCAAGGTGATAAAAGCTCCCTCTGCGGCTGTCCCAAGGCCCATGGGAAACTTCATTTTCTACCCACCCTTAGCACTGGCCGCTCACTCCTAAATGCTGTCATCCCACGAGGCTGTGAACAATGCAGAGTTTTGTAAATTTAAACATTAACAGTAATTTGTTATTTTTAGGCAGCAAAACAGGAGCTTGAAAGACAACGCCGTTTAGAATGGGAAAGAATCCGTCGACAGGAGCTTCTCAATCAAAAGAACAGAGAACAAGAAGAAATTGTCAGGCTGAACTCTAAAAAGAAAAGTCTCCACCTTGAACTGGAAGCAGTGGTATGGCTATTTTCGTGAACTTTATCTGAACGGTGCTGGCATTTCCTGTCCAGCGTGTGCTTGAATCAGAAGGGGCCGGTTACTAAACAGGAAAAAACAACCGAGCTGCTTGCCTAAATGGTCTCTGACCATTTCTTTTAGTTTGAAAAATTAATTTTAAACTAATAGTAGTCACTCTACTTAACTGATTCTTACACATCAAATGTTAAAGGGTCAAGTTCGTTCAAATGCAAGCTGAGAAGCTATAACAGTCTAGACCCTCTTAAGCCTGGCCTTGCTCGAATGGCAGGGTTCTGCATGGTGGATGCTTGCTTAGGTACTAGAACCAAATTTAGATATTGTGCAGTGAAAGCCTATTTTTTTTTGTTGTTGTTGTTGTCGTCTTGAGTTGCATTGAGATTATTTTTAAAAATAAAGCATCATAATACCTTTAGTCAGAAAGATGCTGTTTTATGGCTCTAAATCACTTTGCTTACATACCATGATTGTTAATCACATCGCAATGCTACAACAGAGGTCTAACACCCTTAGCTTCTGTGTGCTATAAGGGTGTCTCAGAACCATCATTTTGATGATATTTTTTTTTCTTAAAAATGTTAGAAGGTAGACTGACCAGGTGGCTCAAAAGGTGAATGCCATACTGGGCAGGCCGAGGTTAGTCTTGCAGACCCACAGTGCAAGGGAAAACTGGCTCTCACAAATTGTCCTTTGACCTTCTTCTCAGACTGACTTTGTATTATAAATGTAAAGTGAAACTTAACTAAATAAAAATACTTTTTTCCTGAGGGGGATCTGTCCTGTTAGCACTTATTTATTGTATATATGTATATGATTTTTCGGGTAGAATGGAAAACATCAGCAGCTCTCAGGCAGACTACAAGATGTCCGAATCAGAAAGCAAACACAAAAGACTGAGCTAGAAGTTTTGGATAAACAGTGTGATCTGGAAATTATGGAAATCAAACAACTTCAACAAGAACTTCAGGTTGGTCTTTTGCTGCTGAATGGCTCATAACCACATGCAGTCATCAGTAGTTCTTCCTATAGACACTGTGCTTTGGAATCATGAGACCCTGAGTTTCTGGCAGACCTGTGATACAGAAGATTAAGAAGGCCATAGGCCTCTTAAACCCACGCAGGGCATGATCTGGGTTCTGCATGAACATGAGCCACATTGAACTTTAGTGAAAATGTCTTTACATACTGTGTTAGCCCATTGCAGATGAAGGCACTAAACCGTCTGACAGGTTTACCCCACCACAGAAGCAGTGTCTTCCATATGCTCTCCAGTGTCAAGTGGGCAAGGCAGGAACTAATCCCCATAGTGAGGGAAAGTCCTTATGGCTTAATCACGTTCTACAGCCTTACCCCTTACCACTACAACGTCCAGAGTCCTGCATCAGCACTGCAGTTGTAGCAGGACACATGGATTCTTCCATATCTTATATTGCAGTAAAGCTTTTGCTATTAATTTTAGGAAATTTTGATTAGAAATTACTCTCTTTGGAACTGTGGTGAGAGAACATTAAATGTTTCTCTCAGAGATCTGGTACTTATTTACTTATAGAATCTGGTTCAATTATTGCTATTTGAAAAAAAAAGTTATTAGAAGTATTGTCCACCTGGAGCGTGGTCTCACAAAACTTCTTTTACTACAAAGATGGATATCAGTTTTCCTCTTGTCACGGCAAAGTCATTTCTTACGTGGTTTGCACTGTTTCCCTATTTCTTCCTGAGAGTTCAGTCCCTCGCTGATGTGTACATATTCGTTATGGAGTGCCGCGGCTTGTCTACATGTGCTGTCTAGTGCATAGACGCCCTTCTCACTCCTTGCCAACTGTCACCCAATACAGTGCAGAAAGTTTCAGTCTCTAGTCACTCATTATGAAGGCATTTTTGATTATCTTTAAATTTCAGCCAGCCATTCCTAAGTATTTGATTAAGTATTTCTTTTTTATATCCTATAGAATTCTATACTGCAACCATGTAGTGTTTCTATTCTGTGTAAAAGAGATTAAATCATGTTTTAAAGTTTTCTGGAAATTATATTGATTTTAATCAGATTCCAACTTTCTTTTGAAAAGGAATATCAAAATAAGCTTATCTATCTGGTACCTGAGAAGCAACTATTAAATGAAAGAATTAAAAACATGCAGCTCAGTAACACACCTGGTAAGACTCTACGTTTTGTTTTATTTCTTTTCTAAATCATTTTAATATATTATTATTATTATTTTTAAAATGGCATTATTCTATTAAAATAATATTTTGCCCATAAGTTAGAATTTTYAAAATAATGTGAAAATGTCACATTAACAATCAGTGGGAAGCATGCCTTCATGTGTGTAGAGAGTAGGAAAGGTGGGCAGCCACGTGCAGAGTGATCTTGGGCCCTCTTCTTATCCCGGAACTGAAAACCAGTTGAAAACGCATTCAAGAYGGGAGCTGGGGCATAATAAATAATGCTTGGTAGACTGAGGCAAGAGGGTTATTAGGAATCTGAGGTCAGTCTGTGCTGTTTAGCAAATTCCTTGTCAGCCTAGGCTAAAGAATAAGACCCTTTCTCAAAACCAGCAACGTCAAAGATAGATTAAAACCTAAATGTAAGATATAAGTTTTAAAACTCTCCCAAAAGAGAACAGACAAAAGTACTGTGACATCTTTTGTAAACATTTTAATAAAATATTTTTATGATTTCTTTGAGAATTTCATACAATGTATTTGGTTCATATTTATTCCCACCCCTCCCTCTAACTCCTCTCAAACCCACCCCTCCCACCCCAGCTCACCTCCAACTCATGTCCTCTTGTTGGTTTTAGCAGTTTTTAAAATTTATTTTATGTGTTTGGGTGTTTTGTCTACATTTATGTCTGGGCACTACACTTATGCAATGCCTGAGGTGGCCAGAAGAGAGCATTGGATCTGCTATAATTGGGGTTACATACAGCTGTGAGACACCCTGGGGATGCCAGGGTTTCAATCCCAGATATCTGGAAGAGCAGCCAGCACTCTTAACTACTAAGCCATCTCTTCAGCTCCATTGACAGTTTTTTAAAAACTCACAAAACATATAAAAATAGAAATAGTAAATTGTCATAAAAATAAGACAAGAAATCGAAACAAATCATTTTTTATCAATCTAAAAGGTTTCTGTACAACTAAGATAAAAAGGTGACCCACAGATTTAGAGAAAAACCGTGTCAACCATATATTTGTTAGGGGTTTGTTATCCAAAATATATAAGGAATATACCTCCCAATCTCCAGAATAAACAGGAAAACCCCACATAGTCCAATGTAAAAACAAAAGAAGACTTAAATTGACATTTTCCCCTAAAGGGGAAAAAATCACTAGTATTTGAAAGGTGATCACTATTGCTAATAATTGAATTATCCCCATACCAGTTAGGATAGATGTTATCGGAAACTTAAGGTACATGTAGTGAGAGTAAAGGAAAATCTGGCACACCATTGGTGGGAAGGCCCATCAGTACAGATATTATAGAAAGGAGTAAGGCAGAGCCTTACATAATGAAAAACTGAACTATCATATGACCCACATATGAATGTGGATCTGAAAGACGTAAACCACTGTCTCAATGGCATGTGCACTTCCATGTCCATTGTAGCACCTGCACAATGGGGTGGAGACAGATGTTCATCAAGAGGAAAGCAGGTACAGAAAATAAATGTGTGTGCAAGTTGAGCTCCAAGAACACTGTAGACTGCTGCTTACCATAGAAGGGAGAGTTACTTTAAATGGAGCAGGCATAGCGTAGGCTACTGCAGCAATGGAACTAGAGCTGCGTGTCCTACCTGATAAACTATATTATTAAATTTTAAAATAACTGCACACTGGATTCATGACTTGGTGGTAGAGTGCTCACCTTGCATGTGTGTGAAGCCCTGTTTCAATCTCTACTATCACCAAAATTTAAATAAATAAGTATATGCATGTTACAGAATGCTATAGATACTGTGAGTCTATTAAGTAAAAGTTGAATGAGTATATACACATATCATAAGTGTGATTCATTTATTCATTAATTTATTCATTCATAACAAATGCTTAAAAGGAGAAGTTAGGGTTTCAGATGCAGGAGGACTTAGCTTTTTACTCTACAAAGTTTAATTTTATTCAAATTCTATACTTGATTTTTATATCCTAAAAATACAAAATTTTAGGTTATGAATTTAGATAGAAATTTTACTATTTCATTTTAATATAAAATACTCTTTTTATACCTAGTTTATCCTCTATCCTTGTATAATTTTTTTTAAAAAATCATGTACAGTGACACCTTCTCTCTTTACCTCTTAAATTGTGTTATTAAATAATCCTGTTATTAATGCTTATTGGGTCCTCGATGTGAGTAGTTCTCTGTTCTTGAGATCATTATAAGTATGTATGAAGGGACTTTAAGAGCACATCCTTCCAACTGAGCACTTACACACTTTAGGCCATGGCTTTAAATTCACCTCACGTAACTAACGAGGTGGATGGTAGCAGGCCCCTTGTGTTTTGTCAGACACCTTTTCTGATGTGGAGTTTTTCAAGTCTTGATCTTTCAGTACAGAAGCAATCTTTATATCCATTTCCTTTGAGGGCCTTTACAAGGTGTTATTTGGACATAAAAAGTATTGCCTCTGTATTATATACCTTTTGTATCTCTTTAGTTACATCATTTGACCAGATAGGAAATGACGTGAGTATTTGCCAAATGTGAACTGACTTGATATTTTTGTACTTCAGATTCAGGGATCAATTTACTTCATAAAAAGTCATTAGAAAAGGAAGAATTATGCCAAAGACTTAAAGAACAATTAGACGCTCTTGAAAAAGAAACTGCATCTAAGCTCTCAGAAATGGATTCATTTAACAATCAACTGAAGGTATTTATCTCCTTTTATCTTCATGCTTTATAGCTGCTTCTTGATAAAAAAGCTACTGTTAACACACATGTTACATTTTCATAATTGCTTATACCACTTCAACTACTATAATCATAGTATTGTTTTTTGATGTTCTCTGAAGTTTAATAAATACTGCGTCATGAGAGGAAATATTTTCCCCAGAGTTTCCAGGGTTTGATGACTATATGCTCTTTTTATTGGCATCTGTGCATTTCAAAAACAGCTGCCATTGCCAGCCCTTCAGAAGTAATGTCAGCAACACTCTGAAGTAGAAAACAGACTGGCCATGGGGGTACACACTGTTAATCCCAGAAGTTGGGATCAGAATTCAAGGCCATTCCTTAGCAACCTAGAGAGGTTAAGACCAGCCTGGGCCACTTGAGAGCCTCTCAGAGTGGGGAGGAAGGGTGAACATGGAAATTTCCAAATTGCTCTGATGGTAGGTCTTCCAGCACACTAAATTCTTTTTTTTTTTTTTTGTCTCTTTGTTCTAATATAATTAACCTTTTAGAAATAATACAATGTTAGTGAAACCTAAAGTGAATCTGACCATAAATTCCATCTGAGAATTTCGTGCTGCATTGATTGACTGTTTGCCACTGCGGTAGGGCAGATGCCCAGGCACACTGCATGTCTTCTTATGGGACCATGGTAATTGGGCACTGAAGCCATACGAATGGAGATAATAAATGTTATTTGGATATTGAAGTTTCATTCAAATTTGGGAGTAGTCTCAATTCACCCTTTGCTAGCTATTCATAAAGTTATCAGAACATACAGTTTTATGTAGTAATTCTTTAAGAAAGCTATTTTTCATATTTTTTTATCCTGCTGACTTACATTAGAGTAACATTAGCAACAACTATGGAATAAACAGTATGATAAAAAAATACATCATGATGGCTTCAGTTAAGGACAGAAAATTGAGGTGAATAATGCTGATAATGTACTGTACACAAAGATATATTCTTTAGAAAAATTAAAACATGATCATTGGTCAAACAAGCCAGTCCAGTTACCTTCCTTAAATTCTTTTTTAAATCTGTACATAGTTTAATTGGCCTTTTGTCTGCCTTATCTTACAGTGTGGGAATATGGATGACTCTGTTCTTCAGTGCCTTTTGTCTCTGCTAAGCTGTCTCAACAACCTCTTCCTCTTACTTAAGGTTATTTTCTAATATCTAGCTTCCTTTTTTTTAAGTTACTTTACTGTTTTCTTTTTTTAAACTGGACTATTCTTTGCCTTTATCTGATTATCTTTGTTTGGAATAACATAGACAATAAAACCTTTTTCCTTCTGTTGCTCTGATATGCTTCTGCTGTCTAAATGCCTGTTTGAGTCTAATGCCAGAAATTAGGAAGGCTGCCCGGCTTCCCGGCTGCCCGCAGGTCCTCCTTCGTGAGGAGTCAGCTGCTTCCCTTACACCATCSCTGGGCTGGGCTACCTTATGGGGTGAGTCACAAGAAAACTAAGGGACTCTGAAGAGTAAATCACCCATATCCCTAAAGCCAGTACTTAAGTTTCTACTTCCTTCAGGCTAGGGTAGGGTTATGTCTTGTGTGCACCAGGCTGTGTCCTAATTTGAATGTTAGGAGAAAATGTAAAGAATCAGTAATACAAGGTATCATTACTTGCCAGGCCTTGTATTTTGGCATACTTCCACTTGAGATAAAAATTAATATGTATGAACCGTATGTTTTGCTGTGTCCTTAAATACACAGACTATACAAAATATTCAATGAAGTCCTCCTTTAATGTAGCCTAAAGACAGGTGATTTATATTAAACACTTGCCTACTCAGTGCTAAAACGAATACAATAGGCAGCTCCTTATATATCCCACAGTAATTACACCTCCACTCTTTCAAAAGATAAGGCAGATTGCAAAAGGTAGTAGCAGCAGGGTCCCAAATGTTAAAGCATGACTGATCAGGTTATCTGGTCTTAGAATTTTGCTACAGATTTTATAGAGACTAAAGCATGAATTTCTTCATTGTAAACTGTGTCCAGTGCAGACTTGTGGACTGTACTCATTCATAGAATGGTCTGATTCTTCCAGTTAGCATTGATTCTCTACAGGCCAGCAGACTACTCTGTCTTGCTTTTCTTTCTTCCTTCTGCTTCCTGCCTTCTAGTTTTTCACTGCTTATTGATACTTTCATCAGAGGCAATTTAGAACACTAGAGGGGTATGAAATCTGTTAGTCAGTGGCTAGGAAACTTGACTGTGGTTACAGAAAGCAGGAAAAGAAGCCTTTGTAGTCGTTGCTGCAAGATGATACAGAGGGATCACTTAACCGTTCTGAAAACTTCCATTGACCCCTGCAGCAGGGTCCTCTGAGGACTGCTCCGAAAGTACCTTCTCAGTTGCAGAGGAAGCAGAAGGTGGGTGCAGGGAGTCAGCAGTGGGTGGGGATGAAGACTGTTGACTGCTTCTGAGGCACTCTGATGAGAACAGACGGCATGAGGCTGAGAGATGTTAAATGAAGGGACAAAGAACAGCAGAGGATGTGAGAGGAAGGGTTATATCATTTATATCATGTAAGTATGATAATTATAGATCACAGGCCCTGCTTACATGTTCACCATGAAAAGGGCCAATGTGAAAGAGCCAGATGTGTCACACCCACCTGTAATCCCAGTGCTAGGGAGACTAGAAGGTAAAGGACCTTGTCTCAAAAAATAAAGTGGATGCTATGTCAACCATACTCCAGGGCACAGGGTGGGCCCCATGCCTTCGAGTCAGCCAATGTGAACCTGATGCCATGGGATGGTTCGTTTTCTTTGTTTTAAAAGAGAATATGAACTTAGGTGGGAAGGAAGTTAGGGGAGGAGGATGAATATGATCACAACACATAGAAATTCTCAAAGAATAAATTAAAAACATTGAAAAATAAGGTGGAAGACATCTGATGTTGAACTCTGGTCTACACATACATATACATGAGAACACACACAAAWGAAGAAAAAGAAAGAAGAAAAGAGAAATCTGGAGCATAGATTAAGTAAGAAAGAAAGAAAAGAAAAAAGAAAATAAAAGAAGTCTGGAACATAGATTAAAGAATTTTTTAAAAAATAATATTTTCACAGACTGGAGGGATAGATCAGTGGGAGTTCTAATCCTAGTTGAGGTTTTTAGGAAAAAATGTATGGGGGAATTAGGAAGTTTAGGAGAGAGGGAGAGAGGGAGACAGGAGAGAGGAGAGAGAGAGATCAGCCTAAAGTAGATGCCTTGGTGGGTGGGGGATGAGTACAAGCCGGAGAGAAGAAAACATTGCGTTGTGCAGAGTTAAATGTCTTATTTTATTCTAGGTCATGAGTTTAAATTGAAGACTACATACCTAATTATATGATTTTCCTTCACTTATTTACAGCTGCTTANCTGGGCTGGGCTACCTTATGGGGTGAGTCACAAGAAAACTAAGGGACTCTGAAGAGTAAATCACCCATATCCCTAAAGCCAGTACTTAAGTTTCTACTTCCTTCAGGCTAGGGTAGGGTTATGTCTTGTGTGCACCAGGCTGTGTCCTAATTTGAATGTTAGGAGAAAATGTAAAGAATCAGTAATACAAGGTATCATTACTTGCCAGGCCTTGTATTTTGGCATACTTCCACTTGAGATAAAAATTAATATGTATGAACCGTATGTTTTGCTGTGTCCTTAAATACACAGACTATACAAAATATTCAATGAAGTCCTCCTTTAATGTAGCCTAAAGACAGGTGATTTATATTAAACACTTGCCTACTCAGTGCTAAAACGAATACAATAGGCAGCTCCTTATATATCCCACAGTAATTACACCTCCACTCTTTCAAAAGATAAGGCAGATTGCAAAAGGTAGTAGCAGCAGGGTCCCAAATGTTAAAGCATGACTGATCAGGTTATCTGGTCTTAGAATTTTGCTACAGATTTTATAGAGACTAAAGCATGAATTTCTTCATTGTAAACTGTGTCCAGTGCAGACTTGTGGACTGTACTCATTCATAGAATGGTCTGATTCTTCCAGTTAGCATTGATTCTCTACAGGCCAGCAGACTACTCTGTCTTGCTTTTCTTTCTTCCTTCTGCTTCCTGCCTTCTAGTTTTTCACTGCTTATTGATACTTTCATCAGAGGCAATTTAGAACACTAGAGGGGTATGAAATCTGTTAGTCAGTGGCTAGGAAACTTGACTGTGGTTACAGAAAGCAGGAAAAGAAGCCTTTGTAGTCGTTGCTGCAAGATGATACAGAGGGATCACTTAACCGTTCTGAAAACTTCCATTGACCCCTGCAGCAGGGTCCTCTGAGGACTGCTCCGAAAGTACCTTCTCAGTTGCAGAGGAAGCAGAAGGTGGGTGCAGGGAGTCAGCAGTGGGTGGGGATGAAGACTGTTGACTGCTTCTGAGGCACTCTGATGAGAACAGACGGCATGAGGCTGAGAGATGTTAAATGAAGGGACAAAGAACAGCAGAGGATGTGAGAGGAAGGGTTATATCATTTATATCATGTAAGTATGATAATTATAGATCACAGGCCCTGCTTACATGTTCACCATGAAAAGGGCCAATGTGAAAGAGCCAGATGTGTCACACCCACCTGTAATCCCAGTGCTAGGGAGACTAGAAGGTAAAGGACCTTGTCTCAAAAAATAAAGTGGATGCTATGTCAACCATACTCCAGGGCACAGGGTGGGCCCCATGCCTTCGAGTCAGCCAATGTGAACCTGATGCCATGGGATGGTTCGTTTTCTTTGTTTTAAAAGAGAATATGAACTTAGGTGGGAAGGAAGTTAGGGGAGGAGGATGAATATGATCACAACACATAGAAATTCTCAAAGAATAAATTAAAAACATTGAAAAATAAGGTGGAAGACATCTGATGTTGAACTCTGGTCTACACATACATATACATGAGAACACACACAAAWGAAGAAAAAGAAAGAAGAAAAGAGAAATCTGGAGCATAGATTAAGTAAGAAAGAAAGAAAAGAAAAAAGAAAATAAAAGAAGTCTGGAACATAGATTAAAGAATTTTTTAAAAAATAATATTTTCACAGACTGGAGGGATAGATCAGTGGGAGTTCTAATCCTAGTTGAGGTTTTTAGGAAAAAATGTATGGGGGAATTAGGAAGTTTAGGAGAGAGGGAGAGAGGGAGACAGGAGAGAGGAGAGAGAGARATCAGCCTAAAGTAGATGCCTTGGTGGGTGGGGGATGAGTACAAGCCGGAGAGAAGAAAACATTGCGTTGTGCAGAGTTAAATGTCTTATTTTATTCTAGGTCATGAGTTTAAATTGAAGACTACATACCTAATTATATGATTTTCCTTCACTTATTTACAGCTGCTTAKATACAAGCACAGACATGGCGAGTGAAATTGGTTCATGGCTTCAGATAGGTTTGGGATTTTAGCAGACATTGGCTAAGATGGAAGGGAAGGGGAGTTACAGATCTTAACATGAGAATTATGACAAAGATAAACTCTGAAATAGTAGCTGGATGTAAAAGGATCACAGAGGAAGAGGTGTTGATGAAGTGCTAAAGCCAACAGAGTGGGGGCGTCTCAGTGAAGCTGAGAAACCCTTGAAGTGACAAAGGCTCAGAAGCCAAGAAATTAATGTATGAAGTATAGGGTATTTCCCAATGGTTGTTCTATTTTTGGTATTAATAGAGCTCAGGGCATACTAGTAGGAACATTCCAGTAAGAAGAACTTAAAAGGTCTGACCTCAGAATTAGGTTTTGATCAGATCACCAATATAGAGATCAAAGACATGAATAAATGCAACTCAGTGCCCCAGTGATCAGTAGGTGATGCTGAAATAGCATGCACACAGGCACAGACACCAGTGGGGTGCTTTGTGAACCTGTGTGTGCTATACAAATATACTGCTGTTCTTATCAAAGAGTTGCACAAAATTTCTAACATATGTAGTGTGATTTAAAAAAATAACAGCTAACACTATTGACTCTGAGTGGTAACTGAGGAAGTGCTTTTCCATAGAAGAAGAACTGAATCTGCCCACACCAGAGTGCTTAGCAGTGCCCTCCAGCTGGCAGGGGCAATGTGTGTATCAGGTATACATCTTCTCTCCAAGACAAGGCACAATAGCAGGAAATGTGGACCTGAAGAACTGCTTTGAGGCATGGGATAGGAACTTTGGTTTCTGAAGCAAAGTATCTGACCCATGTTTATGCTGTGGACTTGCCTCTAGACCTCATCTCATATTTTAAGTGAGGGGCTAGCAGTGTAACCCGAGTTAGAGCATTGCCTAGCATGCACTTAGCCCTAGGGCCAGTCCCCAGCACCTACATATATATTCAATATAGAAGTCCAAGTCTATGTGATTCTACGTTTATGAATTAAATAAGATCTACTTACAGATACACCATTTTTAAGTTAAGATACCAAGTAATCTCTAACTTCAAGAACATCTTCAGTTTCTGTCTTTGAAAATGTCATCAATATAAGTAATATCATGGTGGTTTATTGCTTACATTTGATATTGATGGAAATGCTAGATTTCAGATAGCAGTTAGTGAAAATAAAAATAAAATTTGTGCCTAGCCACATTCATGCAATTCTCCTAAAAATAATTTTAAAGCTTTAGAAGTACATTGCTCTTGAATTACAGACTGTTGCCTTAGAGTGAAGGCAAAGTGCATTGGTGTGCTCCTTTTCTTGTCTGCTTTTTTCTCTCAGTGATAGAAACTGAGATGAGGATTCTCCACTTTGATTATGTATTTGTCTCTTTTAATTTTGCTTTCTTACAGATTTTCAGGCTATGCTGCTAGTGTGAGCAGATTTAAAACTGTTGTAGTTTACTGGTGGATAGGACCATCTGTCATGGTATCTCCTCTAGAGATGTTCTTGCYTTAAGGACTAGTTTTTCTGCCTATAATTCCAGCACTGGGAGACTAAGACAGGAGGTCTGCAAGTTCTAGGACACCCTGAGGTACAACTGTACCTTTGAGTACACTTTGGGTTACATAGTAAGAACCTATCCAAAAAATAAATAAAAACACACAGAACAAGCAAACAGAAAAGTGTACTAGGAGAGCTGGGGAGATAGCTCCCTCGGTAAAGTGCTGTGTGAGTGTGCATGAAAGCCTGAGTTTAATTCCAGTTTACCCACAGAGGAGTCTTCACATGGTGGAATGCTTCTAATCCCAGTATAGAAAGTAACAGATACAGCGTGGGAGGGGAGGCAGAGGCAGTGTTACCCAAGCCAGGGCTTTCTGGCTAGCCAGCCTATCTTAATTGCTGAGCCCGAGGTCCCAGTGAGAGGTTCTGTCTCAAAAACTAGGTAGAGAGCCCTGAGGAAAGATACTCAAGGTTGACCTCTGGCCTACAAGCATGTGTATACATATGCACATAAGCGTGCACACAACACACACACACACACACATACACAATTCTTTCAAGGATAATGTTTCCTGATATAGTAGTCTAACTCTCCTGCCTTTCTTTTGCCCTGTTGGCATGGAATACCTTTTTCTACCTTATTTATAAACTGTTATATATTTCATTTATATTTTATCATTTAAGTGACATACAGTTTATAATTTTGGTTTTATATTTAACTGGTGTAGTTAATCTGTTTAATATACTTACTGACAAATTTAGACAGTAAAATATTTTTCCTTCTGTTATTTTGTCTCATCTATTTTGTTTCTTTTTCTTACCTTGCTCCTTTTTAGTGCATTAGTTATTTGCTTGCTTGTTTACTTTCATGCACATATATACTTCGAGCATAGTCCTGTGCCTGTCTGTCTAGTCACAGTGTCATGCACATATATGATATATAGTCCCCCGCCATTATACGTCTTGTACTTCCTAAAAAGTCTTTCTCCTTGCATTTTTAAAAGCCTATTTCATTTAATTAGGATTGTGTCTGAGCATGGGTAGGGAGTTATTTACTTAAGCTATGGCAGTTTAGCAGTGTTTACACCCACCCCTGCCCCAGCAACCGTTAACTGTCCGTCGGTAGTTCCTTCAAGGAGGGATAGGAAGTGACTGTCTTTGTGTTAACTACCCTCTTCCTTCTCTGTGACCTAGTTACATCTTCCTTTATTTTTCTGGCAGTAGGTATCCTGGAGGCTACAATTTGCATTCTTGATTTATTCAGTATCAATATTAACCTGCTGATTTGTACATCTGTATGCCATGTGCATGCTCAGTGCCTACAGAGGCCAGAAGAGAATGTCAGATCCTCTGAAAGTGGAGGTGCAGATGGTTGTGAGCTGCTGAGTGGTTGCTGGGAATCCAACCAGAGTCTTCTGGGTCATCAGCCTTGACTGCTGAGCCATCTCTCTAGCACTTTTTCTTAGTTTATTGAGTTCTAGTATACATTAGCTCTTTGTTAAATTCTAGCCAAGCTTTTTATACGAAAAAAATTCACAGAATAATTTGGATATTCATTTGTGATTTGATAAATAAGGTCATCTTCTTTACAGAAGTAATTTTTTTTTTTTTTTGCTTTTGGCAAACAAAATGAATCATCTTAATTCAGTGGCTGACTGAGCTAATTCAAAGCAGGACTGGTAATCTTCTGTGATGATTTGAATGAGAATGGCTCTCATAGGTTCATATATCTAAATGTTTGGTCATTGGTTGGTAGAACTGTCTTGGAAGGATCAGGAGGTGTGGCCATGTTGGAGAAGGTGTGTCTCTGGGAGTGGACTTTGAGGTTTCAAAAGCCTAGACCATTCATTCCCGTAGCTAGCTAGCTAGTAGTGCTCTCTCCTCTCCTCTTCTCCCCTCCCCTCCTGTCTTCTCTCTCTCCCCTCTCCTCTCTTTTCTCTCTTTCCCCCTGTTCCCTCTTCCTTCCCCCATTCCCTCTCCCCTCCCCTCTCTCCTCTTTTCTCTCTTCTCTCTCCTCACACTTGTAGATCAGACAGCTGTGTATTCTCAGCTACTGCTCTAGAATGTCTGCTTGCCTGATCCATGTTCCATACCACAATGGGAACCTAGAGCCCCATACTCCCTAATCCTGAGGGGTCCATAATAGACAATCAAAATGTGCATTCCTAGGGAGAATTCTGTAGTGTGCTTGCGAGTTATTTTGGCTGTACCACTTTGAGCTACCAATGAGTCCCAGGTATGCACTCGCCCAGAAAGTGTCTTGGATCCAAACATACATGCCAGTTAATCTTAAAATGCCTTTTGGCTAACTCAGTGACTGGGCACTTCTAAACCTTCCCTTACTGCCCCAGACCCAAAACCTCACATGGCTGGTTGGCTTTATCTCCTGTCATTACTGTGTGCCCTTGAACCCTTCTGATTCTCCCTGTGTCCTACCTGGGCAGCTCTCAGTGTCCTGTCCCATGCTCAGCCACTAGCATCTTTATTGATAGATCAAAACCTAATTGGGGACAAGTACCTTCAGCCTCTGGACATGTAGATTCAAAGCATTAGCACTAATGTCCGACAGAATTACCGATTGTTTACCCCAGGCCTTCTAAGAGATGGATGCCCTGCTCCCTTCTTAGCCACTTCCTTCTCTCAGCTTCTCAGATGTGTGGATGCCTGGAAGGAAGAAGCACTGGGTTCTGGTACTCATCACCTTTCTCTGGTCTCCCCTCTCCCTGGTTCCTTGACTGTGTCCCATTACCTGTAGATGAGTATCTTTTATATCTTGTTCAACTCCCTAGTTCTTGGCAGAACTTGAAGCTATAAGAATTACTGGGAGAGGTCCTTTGCTGGGAGAGGTCCCAATTATTAGACTTTTTGTCCTAAGTCAGTCATTGCAAGAAGGCCCATTTCAAGAACTCAGTCTTAAAGGATAAGTTGGAGGCTAATGTTACACAGATTAAGATCATACATTAATTTGGTTGTTCTTTATACTCCCTCAAAATATAGAATTCTCTTTAGTCCTGGCTTCCACCACTAATCGCTAATATTTATTGAGAATCTAAGTCTGACTCCTGCAATACTGTAAGCGCTTTACCTGGATTAATTTGTTTTATCTGAACAGCAGCTCTGTGAGACACATTCAAATTAGAAAACTAAAATTTTCATGATCTAATACAAGTATAATTGACAGAACCTTACTCAAACTTTTGTGTAAGGCACTCTTACACAAACTTCTCCTAGAGGCACTCTTCCTAACATTAAATCAGCCTACTTCTCCATATAACCACCATCCTCTTTTGTTTTTCAGTAGAATTTAGAGACAAAACAACAAATAAAATAATGGAAGCTAAGAGCTGTGTGAAAGTTAACCTGAACACAGCATCTGTGTAAGTCTCAGACATTTGGACAGTCTCAGTCACCACATTACCCTTRGGCCAGGTACACAGCTCAGTCGGTTTACCTCTGGCTTAGCTTGGTTCTGGAAATATACAGGTTTTCCTGGTTTGGGTTTGGAGTTCTTTCACTAGGAAGGTGAGGGGACACCATACGTTTAAAAAAAAAAAAAAAACAACTAAAATATATTCAAATACTGTCTAGCTCTCTCTCATTTACTATTAAATTTTTTAAAATTATTTTAGGGATTTTTCCTCCTTTCTTTTCTTTTCTTTTTTCTCTTTTGGTTTGTTGGTTGGTTGTTGTTTTCTCTTTCCTTCAGCCTCTTTTTCCTTTCTTTCCTCCTT
>BDUI01003616.1:84672-100580 GCA_002335545.1 Apodemus speciosus
GCATTTAATCATGGGAATACTTTTCCTTTAGATAACTGCCTATGGTATATAATAGAAATGTTACAGGCACACTTCTATTTAGTCACATGGGATTAAAAAAAAAAAGTACATTCAGCTGAATGTGGTGGTACAGGCCTGTAATCCTAGCACTTAGGAGGCAGAAGCAGAAAGATTACAAGTTCAAGGTCTTCCTTGGCCACAGCAAGTTCAAGGCTGGCCTGGGCCTCATGAGACCCTGTCTCAACTGAAAAGCAGGTGTCTAATCAAGGTAGAGTCGGGGTAGAGTCGGGGTTGGGAAGATGGCTCGGTGGTGAAGAGCACTGGCTGCTCTTATGGAGGGCCCAGGCTCAGTTTGCAGCACCCACATGGTGACTCACAGAGGACCTAACAGCCTCCTCTGCCCTCCGATGGCACCAGCCCTGCCCTCGATGGCACATACATGCAGGCAAAACCCTCATCATCCACAGAAAATAAAACTAAAGCTTTCTTTAAAATGTTAAGAGTTTCTGTCCCAGGACATTCTTAAGCGAAGCTGGCTTTGTTTATGGTGAATGCCAAATTATAATATGTTTTGATGCTGCTAAGTCATTAGCACTTTACCCACCATTGTGACTGTCCACAGAGTGAAAAGACGTTTCCATCCCACAGACTCCTGAGTTCTCTGAGGACTGACCATAGGGACCTGTGAGCCTGTGTGGGTAGAGCCAGGCAGCTGGGCTTACTCCTTCCTCTACCACTTAGAGGATCGATGGCCTTTGCTTGTCAGTGCCTTGGATTCDTCTCTGTAAACAGGGACAGCCAGAATTACCCAACGAAGTTACCATAAAACCAGATAGCTGAGTGTCTGTAACCATGTTGAACACGCCTGTTCCATATACTCACACATGTTAGTTTTGACTTCAGACCTTCACCTGTACCTGTATTTACTAATAGAAAAGAAAGTCTTCTTAATTTCTCCTTTTTATTCAAATTCCTAAAAATAATAAATATCCAGTTCAATTTATTGTTATTCTCCAGTACTGGGGATTGAACCCAAGGCCTCACAAATAGCAGGCAAACACTCAACCACTGAGCTACATTCTATCAATAGTTTATCCTTTAAAGTCGAACAGAGTCATATTTGCTACCCATGATATGAATTTCCTATTAAATCAAAATCAGTCTTTTATAATAATAAATAGATAAACATTGCCTCCTATTCAGCAAGAGCTACAGATGAGACAAGGTCCCTTATAGAAAACAAGGATAAAATTCATATATGCCTTCATATATCCCCAACGTACATGTTTTTTATTTACTTAGCATTAATGCTAACCCCATCCATGAATAGGGTAGCCTGTGAGCTACCAAGTTAGACATCTGAGAGGAGGACCCCTCAACTGAGAACATGCCCCAGTCAGATCAGCTGTGGCAAGTCTGCTGGCCATTTTCTTGATTAGTGATTACTGGGTGGGCAGCCCATTGTGGGAGGTGTCTCCCCTGGGGCAGGTGGTTGTGGTATAGGAAAGCAGATAGAGAAAGCAGGAGAAACAYGCAGGTGAGCAGCACCTTCATGGCCTCTCCAAGTGCCTACCTGCTTGAGTTTCTGCCCTGACTTCCCCTCAGTGATGGGCTCTTACCTAGATGTGTAAGAAGAAACAAACCCTTTCCTCCCCAAATCGCTTTTGGTCACAGTGTTGTATAACAGCACAGAAACTAAACTAAGACACTCCAATGGCCATGTCAGAACACAAGTTCTTTCTGTTATGTAAGTGCAAGCCAACTTCAGCTATTTGTATATAAAATATTGTGTTAGCAGACCAGCAGACCAAATCTCTTTGCCACCTCTGAATTCTTTAGTTATTTGATTAATGCAAAGTTCATTGTCATTTTGGTCTTCATTTAAAGAAACAAGAATTCTGAGTATTAGAAATCTTTAATTCCTTTTTCTGTTTTGTTTTTTCCCCCCGGAGACAGGGTTTCTCTGTGTAGCCCTGGCTGTCCTGGAACTCACTCTGTAGACTAGGCTGGCCTCAAACTCAGAAATCTGCCTGCCTCTGCCTCCCAAGTGCTGGGATTAAAGGCGTGTGCCATCACTGCCCGGCTGAAATCTTTAATTCCTAATAAACCTGGACTATCATTTCTGGTTTGCTGAAAATAACTTAAAAAAAAAAACCTATTTTTTTTCTTATAGAATTTTGGGAATGCTAGCAAATCTGGAGCATCAAACAAAAAACCCGGTATGTATATCAGTAACCTTGAAATCTGATGAGCATTGCTTTGCTATAATCTTGGATTTACAATTCTGTTTTCTTCTTTTCAGAAATCGCTCAAGTAACTTCAGCGTATACTGCTTCAGGGACTGAGCAGCTCAGCCTTGCACCAGGACAGTTAATCTTAATCTTAAAGAAAAACACAAGTGGGTGGTGGCAAGGAGAGCTACAGGTACTGTTCTTTTCCAGGTAAAAATTCAGGCTCATAAAAAAGATGAAGAGTCAGGGGGAAAAAAAGCCACCCCCAGCCATTCTATTTTGACGCAATCAGTCAACACTCAAATATATTGTGTTTCCTTCAGTCTTCTGCCGCTTTTAATATAGTTTTATTGACCTATAAGCATTTTCCAGTTTATCACTTACTAGGCCATAGGTCATTTTCTTAAAGGAAGAAAAGAATAATGTCATCTCTGCCTGGGATACCCAGCTTGCCATACCCCTCTAAAGAAAAAAAACAAAGAACAAAGCCAGCCATGTGCTGAGAAACCACTCCCCACTGGACTGCCACTGCCCCACCCCCAGGCCGCAGGCTTTGGAAACAGCAGCCCAAAGGAAACAATACAGACTTAAAATCTTTTTCCTGAAGGTGTTAACAGATAGTTGCCATTTGTATTTTTATAGAGAAAAGCTTTCTTCTCTCATATCTAATAATTCCTTCCTAGCTTAAATACACTTTAGTGTTAAAAGATAATAAGAGAAATAATAGCTGTGTTTCTATGAAGTTTGCATGTGGTGGAAATGCATTAGTTCTGGCATTATAGTCTTAGAAATCCTAAAGAACAGAGGTGTACAGGTTGGGTATGTTCTTGACTAAGCCCCTGAGTTTCCACCTTCTGATTCACTTTGAACTAATGTCATGAGAAACATGACCCTCTGTAAATGCTTATGACCTCCTGATGACTGACAAGGCTCCACGGCGTCCTGCCATGGAGCTGTACTCTTAAGAGTAGACTGGAGCCTGCAAAGAGCTTCCAAATGGAACTCCCTCTGTAGCAGCAGCACCTCTTCCTGGCAAGAATTTATGACAACACAAGTTATTGCCACCCAGAGGAGCTGTGGGAGCCCTGGTGTCTGGAGCTGTTGGAGGGGCTGTTACATGGATGTGGTTGATGGTTCATGTGGTGAAGCCACTCCAGCCCTGTCCCCAGGGTGAGCTGATATGGTGGACACAGAGCACCAGCCATAGGTCACAGTGCTAGATGTGTCATTCCTAAGCCTTGCAGGAATACTAAGACACTTGCCAATAATGCCATACCAAAGATTTAGATTCCATCCAAGGAACCAAGAGCAAAGGCTGGTGGTATATGTTATCTATCATTGGAAATTCTAGGTCTTTAGGTTTTAAGTTGTAATTTGATGGTTACTTTGTTTCCTTTGCTAATTTTATAGGCCAGAGGGAAGAAACGACAGAAGGGATGGTTTCCTGCCAGCCACGTAAAGCTGCTGGGTCCAAGTAGTGAGAGAACCACGCCTGCTTTTCATGCTGGTATGGAAGTGGCTTGCCTTGCATTTTGTCTTAGAAGACGAGATAGAGTGCAGGATGTCTTAGATTAGCTGGCCCTTGGAAGCCTGGAAAACTTGCCTTGCCTTGCTCTGCTTCAGAGTGGCATACCACTGGGACCRTCTTCCTGCAGAGTTCTGTTACCCTTTGAAATGTGAAATCGCAGCTTCGTCATATTAATGTGAAGTGCTTCACTCGGATTTTTATCTAGAGTTGCTTAGGTTTGGGGGGTGTTTTGTTTTGTGAGACAGACTGGGGAAGAAGATTGGGGGAGAGAGAGCATGTAAAGAAAAACTTTAGCCTAATTTTAGAATTTAATAATAATTTAAGTTCCAGGCCAGGGTTGATCCTTGTAGGAAGACTTAATCTATTATTTTGCTGTTCTTTTGATAGTATGTCAAGTGATCGCTATGTATGACTATATAGCGAATAACGAAGATGAGCTCAATTTCTCCAAAGGACAGCTTATTAATGTTATGAACAAGGATGACCCTGACTGGTGGCAAGGAGAAGCCAATGGGGTGACTGGTCTCTTTCCTTCAAACTATGTTAAGATGACAACAGACTCAGATCCAAGCCAACAGTGTGAGTAACATCAAATTACTTACCTCTCATCTGATATGAAACCTTTAATATGCTACATTATTTGCATTTCTATTCTGGGTCAGATCTTAAACTCACAGTAGTATTTCAAATAAGAAAAGCTGAAAGATACAAGCTCAAAAGTTGTGCTGCTTTACCATGAATGTTTTCTGCTAGTTTCAGGCATTAGTGCTAGTTTTTATCTTTATGAAAGCTTGTGATTTCTTGTGTGGGTTCTCTGGTGTGATGGCACCTAAATTGCAGCTTCCCTTCATCAGCAGCACTGCTTCACTACCCAGCGTTCTGTGTCAGCGAATAAAAAGTAGCTGTAGTGTATTCATCTAGTGTATGCAGGCCATTAGCTTTGGAATGTTATTTATTTTCTCTGTGTTTACATATCATCCAGTTTGGGGAAATTATTATTATTATTATTATTATTATTATTTTGGTTTGGGTTTTTTTTTTTTGGATTTGGTTTTTTCGAGACAGGGTTTCTCTGTATAGCCCTGGCTGTCCTGGAACTCACTCCGTAGACCAGGCTGGCCTTGAACTCAGAAATCTGCCTGCCTCTGCCTCTGCCTCTGCCTCTGCCTCCCAGAGTGCTTGGGAAAATTAAATAACCCATTTTAAGTGTTTGTAAAACTCCTGCTAGGTGATTCCTTAGAGACTATCTCATGCCACAAAACATTAGTGAATCAAAGATCAGTTTCACAGTTGCACCTGATACATCAAAGAGGGAGAGACAAAAGAAAGGAAGCCACTACTCTGGAGAACTCTACCTCAACGTTAGAAGGCCCCTAGAGARGTAACCTAACTAGAGGGACAGCTTTTTTAAACGATGTATTGGTCTTACATTTGTAGCCCAGTGTGGCCGCACATTGGTTATAGGCCTAAGAATGACCTTCTGGTCCCCCTGGTTCCAGTTTCTGCTTCTGAATACCCAGATTCTAGGCCTGCACTACCATGCTCAAGTAAAATTCTCTATGTGTGTCTCTCTGTCTTCTTCCTCCTCCTCCTCTTCTTCCTCCTCTTCCTCCCCTTCTCTTCCTTTGCTTCCTCTTCTTCTTCCTCTTCCTCCCCTTCTCTTCCTCCCCTTCTCTTCCTCTGCTTCCTCTTCTTCTTCCTCTTCCTCCCCTTCTCTTCCTCCCCTTCTCTTCCTCTTCTTCCTCTTCCTCCTCTCCTCCTCCCTCCAGTAGTATTAGCAATATTGGTGTGACACTAGAAGTTGATTGAAACCAGGGCCTCATGCGTGGCAGGCAGTTACTTAGAACTGAGCCATGTTCTCAATTTCTAGTTCTAAAGAGAAGCAGAATTTGAAGGTTTTTTGATACACAAATTATACATAAAGCATGAATTAGTTAGCCAAGGACATGTGGCAAATTAACTTCTGGCAGGCCAGACATGGTACACGCCCAGAGTCCCAGCATTCAGAGGGAATCATGAGCCCAGCTTAATCTACAGCTAGCCATTATAGTTAGTGACTGTTGTATTAGAACAACTGTATAGTTTCATGCCCTCACTGAAGTAATGTGAGGAAATTATAGTATTTGCACAAACAAAAGGAGGGAAGTCTTTCATTTATTATTGTTCTATACCATTTTAAAGAAATGAAGTTCTCATTTGCTTCAGTCAAGACATTTATTCATTTCATAAATATTCTTAAAGTGTCCACCACATAGTTACAGGCATTAGAATCCAAATATTCAGAGGCATGCCCTGCTCTAAAGTAGCTTTGGACTTCAATTGGAAATAGTAAACTTTATACAAAGGGAAAGATCCCTAAATCTATGTGGGAAAGAAGGTATGCTTTTGCAAGGGTCTTCTTAAGAGTGCATTTCACTGGGACCAAGGAGGAATTATATAGTGTGCTAGAAAGATAAATGGAGATGACAGGAGATATTAGTTATTTTCTTGATCATTTTGCCTAGTTAAAGATAAGGAAATAGAACAGTCAAGGGACTGGATCAAACTTGAGTAGTTTCAAGGTGCTTTTTTGTTATACAGTTAATCTCTATAGCTCATACCTTGGTTGGGGCTGAGGTATATTGGGTTTAATGGTTTGAATATATCTAAAAATAATAGTACTTTCCTAAATGAATGACAAAGGCTTATCACCCATCCTGGAATAAAAGAGTTCTCAGGGGACAGTTTCCAAAGAGATCCTCTGAAAAGTTTGTTTTTCATAAAACAACTGTTTAAATCATCTAGGAGACAGCAAAGTACCTGCTAATGCTTGCTCAAAATAGATATTCTGAGCAACTAGGGAGCCATATTTGCTTTCCAGCAGTGACCAAGGTTCATYGTATGAGTAGTATGAAATTCACTAGACGTAAGTTTACATAGGCCTTCATCTTCCAAAGGGTATGCGCAAGAAAATGCTTTATGCTTACAGTTAGGAATTTATTTGAGAACATATTTAGCTACTCAGATATTTAGAAATGAATCATTTACTAATTAAAGTCTTTCTTTGAGGCATTAGTACTGGTTACATTATGGATTACCATTTGTGTTCCTCCAGCCTTTATAAACACTATTTTCATTTTAATATGTAATTGGGACTTTTAAGGTTTAGAATTTTAGTGGTTCAAATGTATTCAGTTGATGTTGCATGTGACTGTTAGTCACATTTTTTCTCACCCACCTAATTTACATTATGTTCATTTTATTCCTCATTTTTCTTTTTTTAGGACCCAATGTTGTCTTCCAGTTGTGAAAGCACCCCAGAGACCCACTATCCAAGTTTGACTCTAGCGTGGAGGCAGGGCAGGCAGCCCTGATCAAATATCTCCTACACAAGTCGTTTACTTCGTTTGAATGTTAGAGCCACTTGTGATTATTTCTATGTGTTTCTAATTTACAGTTAAAATTTATTTGTAACAATTTCAAGGATAGTGGGTCTTTGTGTGGCTTTCCCTGCTGTTCTCTCTGGCATCCTTTAGCATTTTTCTTCTTTTTTTTAATTTGGCACTTGTAGGTCATTAGCATGCATATTCAGTTTGCCCTTACATGGTGGGAGTACAAACACACAAAGACCCACTATTTGCACAAACTGTTCTCTCTGGTTTGGAATGGTCTGCCATGCTTTTCCGATGCTCTTGCAAACTGTATATTCATTACAGAATTCAGATGATGTTTGCTTATGTTCTACTATTATATTTGATCTAATCCTAATCACAAGGGTCCATAATTGGCTCCATCTGTGATTTGCCCTCAAGTAAGCACTGTCTGTTACTTTCTAATATGCCCCTATGAGTACCAGTTACTCATGAGGTTTGTTTGAAGGCCAAGAACTGGAAATAGCCTTTTCTATATTTTCTCTGTAATCCGAGCAGGGGCAGTAACATTGGGGGACCTTGCCTCGTCTCACAGAAGAGGAAAGCAGTGTGCTCTGACCAGTGAATGTAGAGTAGTAAATGTTTAGTCTGTCTCAGCTGCCCAAGAATGAGTACAGGCCTAGGGCAGGCTYGTTACGGTCTCAGGAGCTCTGTGCTGCAGAGCTCCTAAGCTGCTCTAGGCCGCAGCACACAGTGCTTTATTGATAACATAAACATAGACTGTTTTCGAGATTGGAAAGTGTCCATCACTGGCTGTGAGGTGAGAAACCATCCCTATCTTGGAGCACTTACATCGACAATATATTCTAAAGTAGAATTTTGTTATCGCTGTAGTCAGGTGACTACTTACCCTAGTATACAAGATAACACTTGTTGGCATTCATAATGCATTTAGTAAAATCCATAAGGAAACCTTAAAGAGTTTGTAGCAGACCTGAAGCAGACATGTAGGCTTTAGCCAAGGACCCATAGTACAGGGAGAGCACATGAGAGCTGGCGTTCCTCTGTGCCTGCAAGGCTTCTTAAGAGATTAGAATATTGATGTTACTATCCACACTTTCCTGGTTAATATTGTCTCCCACATTGGCTACTTTGGCATAGAATTTTACTTCTTCCTTTGCATGGAAAGCACCCTAAACCTAGTAGACATTATTATAAATTAATATGTGATGGCACTTAGCTGATATGAGTTTTAATACAGTATTAAACCATATTTGAAAATCAATGAGCAGTTTATGCAATTTAAAATGTTTACAAATTGCCGTGCAATCTGCTGTTTGTGTATGTCAGATAAGTGTATATACACTCAGAGTTTTACTCCTCACAGAGTTCTCTACAAAGCAAAGTGCTTTCATACCTCTCACTTCCATTTAAAGGCATACTTTGTGCAATATTCATGTTAATGTGCCTATATATAACRAATGAACTATTACAATCATGCATTGCCTAAATCATGACTTGAGAAAAAAACCAACGTTTTACAAAACCCAAATATCTGTACCAAAACCATTCACATTATTGAGGTTATTAGGAGATGTGTGTGTGCTCCCTGGGGTGGGGATTTGTTTGAGTCCTTAGACCACCTCCATTTTAGCATTTGCGATCATGACAGTATTTTATATAACATTCATAGGAAAGCAATAATTTCAATTTACAGATGGATAAGAGAATTTCCTGCAGTCACTAAGAGACAGTGCAAAGACTGATTGCAAACCGACTTCCCCACAGTATATAGATTACCTCATCTTTTTTTGTCCCCATCAACATTCTGCCTTTAATCCTTAAATCCCATGTGTGGACAGCTGCTTTATATACTGAGTCAGAAATCCAGCACCTTTTTTTTTCTTTATAATTTTTATTTGGGGCTTCTTTACTATACTTATAAATTATTCCAAAAGTATTTTCATTGGTCAAANGTTACGGTCTCAGGAGCTCTGTGCTGCAGAGCTCCTAAGCTGCTCTAGGCCGCAGCACACAGTGCTTTATTGATAACATAAACATAGACTGTTTTCGAGATTGGAAAGTGTCCATCACTGGCTGTGAGGTGAGAAACCATCCCTATCTTGGAGCACTTACATCGACAATATATTCTAAAGTAGAATTTTGTTATCGCTGTAGTCAGGTGACTACTTACCCTAGTATACAAGATAACACTTGTTGGCATTCATAATGCATTTAGTAAAATCCATAAGGAAACCTTAAAGAGTTTGTAGCAGACCTGAAGCAGACATGTAGGCTTTAGCCAAGGACCCATAGTACAGGGAGAGCACATGAGAGCTGGCGTTCCTCTGTGCCTGCAAGGCTTCTTAAGAGATTAGAATATTGATGTTACTATCCACACTTTCCTGGTTAATATTGTCTCCCACATTGGCTACTTTGGCATAGAATTTTACTTCTTCCTTTGCATGGAAAGCACCCTAAACCTAGTAGACATTATTATAAATTAATATGTGATGGCACTTAGCTGATATGAGTTTTAATACAGTATTAAACCATATTTGAAAATCAATGAGCAGTTTATGCAATTTAAAATGTTTACAAATTGCCGTGCAATCTGCTGTTTGTGTATGTCAGATAAGTGTATATACACTCAGAGTTTTACTCCTCACAGAGTTCTCTACAAAGCAAAGTGCTTTCATACCTCTCACTTCCATTTAAAGGCATACTTTGTGCAATATTCATGTTAATGTGCCTATATATAACRAATGAACTATTACAATCATGCATTGCCTAAATCATGACTTGAGAAAAAAACCAACGTTTTACAAAACCCAAATATCTGTACCAAAACCATTCACATTATTGAGGTTATTAGGAGATGTGTGTGTGCTCCCTGGGGTGGGGATTTGTTTGAGTCCTTAGACCACCTCCATTTTAGCATTTGCGATCATGACAGTATTTTATATAACATTCATAGGAAAGCAATAATTTCAATTTACAGATGGATAAGAGAATTTCCTGCAGTCACTAAGAGACAGTGCAAAGACTGATTGCAAACCGACTTCCCCACAGTATATAGATTACCTCATCTTTTTTTGTCCCCATCAACATTCTGCCTTTAATCCTTAAATCCCATGTGTGGACAGCTGCTTTATATACTGAGTCAGAAATCCAGCACCTTTTTTTTTCTTTATAATTTTTATTTGGGGCTTCTTTACTATACTTATAAATTATTCCAAAAGTATTTTCATTGGTCAAATCCCTTTACTTTGCCATCATGAAAAGTAGATTACTAGCCAAGTGTGGTGGTGCACGCCCTTAGTCCCGGCACTCAGGAGGCAGAGATAAGCAGATTTCTGTGAGTTAGAGGCCAGCCTGGTCTACAGTATGACCCAGAGAAACCCTGTCTCAAAACAACAACAAAAGTAGATTATTGGAACTGGCATTGAGGTCGAGCTTAGCATCTACAATCAATCTGAAAATATGTCCAACACGTGCCTGTGGAGTAAGTCACACCCTGGCCTGACAATCAGAGTCCCTCACTGTGTTAACTGAATACTACTCTGTGTAGGTATTTCATCATTTATCTGATAGAAAGCTGCAAGAAAGGAAATTGAGTGGCATGTAATCATTTAAATTTTCTTCTAAGTGCATGCGATCTGTGACAATACTCCATCCAGCCACGTATTTGCTCTCTTCCTGATTTAAAATAAGGCAGCTTTCTGTTGCTTAGAAGGAGTTTATTGGAGACATCATTTAAAAATTAGAACACAGTGGATCAACTTGAGCTTGCAGGAAACACCAGTGTAAGAGCACACTGGGACAGGCATTTCTACAGCATGTGCTTGAGCTTGGTGGGTGTTCCAGCAGTGAGGAAAAGGTTATCGCTAAAGCTGTTATTTTAGAAAATCAAAAACTAAAAGGTAAACTTATTGATTATATACTTTCTCTGATTCTTTGAGTCATTTTGAAATCATGCAGTACTTAAAACAGCAACTGTTTTAAAATACAGTATGATACTAGAGTTCCAAAGAAAGCGATTAGCGCGGGGAGTAAAGGCAGAGAAACAGATGCCAAGTCTAGTCCAAAGCTTTATTTGCCAAGTTTTCTTAGAATGAAATTTACCAAGTTATGAGTTCTTGTAAATAAGTAAGAGAATACTGAGAAACCTGTGCCTGAATGGCATTATTAGATGCTGCTGTGATGCTTCTGTAATGTAATAAACTATTAAATTGTTGCAAAGTGATGTATTTGCCTTAAATTTTTATTTTGTGTGTCTTGAAAAATATAGTATTACAAGGTATTGAGATTGTGCAAATGCTGGGCACGCTTGGCATGAAATAATCTGTTTTTATTTTTACACAATTGTAATATAACTATGCAAGTGTGTTTATTAAAAGAACACAAACTCCATTACTTGTATTGTGTATTTCTTTTGAAGCATCCTTTTAAGAGTTACTTTAATTATTTAGATAATAAGTGTGATTAAATGTCTTTGGGACTTTGCTTTTCTCTTAATGTAATCTCAGGGTACAGACTAGTAGTCAAGATTTATGTAATTTGAGATAATTATACATATCTCAAAAGCAAAAGAGATTTTTATTTTGCTATTGCTATGCTGTTGCATAGAGAAGATAACTGTAATCAAAGATAATAGCAATATTTTATTTGCAGTTTTTTTCCCACATTTTTTTTAAGTATTGAAAGAAACTTAGAAGACATTTCAGTACACAAGAGGCTAGTAGAAGAACATGCAGCAGTCCCTCATATATGGGACCTCAGAGTTGAGCCTTTATATTGATAATCAAGTCAGTTTTTATAAGTTGGCAAAAATAAAAGTACAGATCCAAATGTAACCTAGTATAAACACCATCTTTCCCAGATCCTCTCTCTGCAAAGTAATCCAGCTAACGTGTTGATTGTTTGCATGAGGCCAAGCAGAACACTAGCTGCCAGGATTTAGATACCCAGATGAGAATGAGAGCATGCCAGCCTGGCATCAGCCATGGAGCGGGGGCAGCACATCATGTAAGACCAAGCACTGTGTGTGGCAGATTCGTTTTTCCTGTGCATCAAGGAGAGCAGAGTACCTAGTTGTCCCATAGGTGAGGCAGAGAAGACTTGCTGGATGCAGGCAGCAGCTGATGGAGCAGGAGATAAGTAGGAGGAAGCCTGGCTCAGTGCCGATGAAGGAATATTCTACACACACTAACTGTCCTGGGGTGAGTAGGAGGCATGATGAGAAGCATTGAGTACTGGGAAGGTGGGACTGGGAAGCCTCAGGAAAGTAGACGCTCAGACATAAGTGAGGGCAGCGGTTCTCTAGCTTGGCTATGTTGGGATGACCTGCAGCTCTAAAATGCTAAGGAGGCTTAGCAGGTATGGTCTGAAGTTTAGCCTGAGCATGGGGACGGTTTTCAAGTTTCCCAGATGATTCTGGTCTGATATGCATCAGAGGTGAAGAGAATGTGTCAAAGCTCTAAGGGAAGGGAAATCTGGTATGCCTTAGGCACTTTCGAAATGGGAGGAGGTAAGAAGGGTTGGATTCCCAAATTATATCTTGAATGGCAGAGTGGGGTGGAGTACTTGTGCCATGTACAGAGCCAGAGATGGGGGAAGAAGGTGAGTTTGTTTTGCTTTGCTTTGTTTTTACTATAAAGAACCCATGGGCGAGCTATCCAGATCCAGTCGCCTAGCTCTGTAGGAAGATAGAATCCAGATGCACAGCGTCAAATACACACCAGCTGGAAATGGGCACAGTGTGCACACTAGCTGGGGTAGTCGAGGCCCCGTAGGGAAAGGATCAGACCTGTGTGATCCTCAGCTAGGGTGAGATGCAGGAGGACCCAGGATAACAGGCAGCGGGGCTTGGGAGAGTGCTGTGGAGCTCCCATTTAGAAAACAAGCAGATCCTGCCTGTGTCAAAAGTAGGACTCCTTACATACTCTTCTAAGATCCATGAACATTTTTACAGATGAGAAAATCGAAATGGGCTAAAGTCCCAATAAGGGACGAGTTAGTGAGGCTGGCTTCTGAGTTCATGCTGTGAACCTCATGTACGAGTGTGCTAAAGCTACTGCTGTCTTTRTGATYGTGAGGTCTGGCAGTGCTCATTGCTCATACCAGTGAAAATAGGAGAAACATACAGAGAAGAGGCCAGGATGAAACATAATAGCAGGAGCCTGTGGTGATAGCATCCAGAAGGAGAAGGTTGTCCATAATCACCGTCCCATTTAGATATAATTCAATACCTCTTTAAAGTGTACAGCTCGGTGGTTTTAACATATTACAGTCATGCAGCCATTTTCATTACCTCAAAAGAACTTTAAATTATCACCTCTTATCTCCTTGTAACCACATACATACACACAACATATAACATACATAGTACTTAGCCCTATGAGACCACTAATCCACTCTATATCTCCATGTGCGAGCCTGTTCCTGACATTCCTTCTCTGTGTTTARGATGTGTGGGGCATTGTGATTGGCTTATTTCTCACAACATCTAAGTTGTAGGATGTATCAATGCATTATTCCAATTTATGGCCAAGTAAAAATTTTATTGTTTGGCTATGTCATGTTTTGGGTTCCTTCAGAGAATACAAAAACGCATGGTTTCCAGATCTCATAGTATGATGTTCTGTAACAACCACTGGTCCAAAGCGGCAGCCCTGTGCGTGGGCTCAGCCGGCCCTGAAGGAGTCCCTGTTGCTTTAGTMYGTTCAGCATTTGCTGTTGTGTTGTGGCCTCTGGCCAAGCTAATGCTGAGTGCTGGTATTTCGTTTGAATACTCATTTCCCTGAAGATAGGTGGTCTACAGAATCCTTTTCTAAAGGAGGGTCTTGCTCAGCATCCCTGGCTGGCCTCGAATTCAGAGATTTGCTTGCCTCTGCCTCCCGACTGCCAGGATTAAAGGCGAGCRCCCTGGCAGTTTTCGTGCATCCACTCGCCACCGGCCATCTTTGGTGAGGTATTAAGCTCTACAGCCTGTTCTTTAAGTCAGATGTTTTTATTTATTGTTGAGTTAGTTGTAAATGTTAGATAACGGTCCCATGTCAGATGTAGGGTTTGTAACTATTTTCTCACAGTCTGTGACTTGTCTTTTTTTTTCTCTTAACCCTGTCTTTCATAAGACAAAAAATTATAGTAAAGTCCAGCTTGTGRATTTCCTTGTGAACTGTGCCTTTGTGTCATAAGTTATCACTTAGCCTAAAGCCACGTAAGATCCACCGCCCCCCACCTTCCGTGAGCTCTACATTTTGTTGCTCACATTTGGGACTTGAGTGTGGTGCATTTTCAGTTCATTTTAATGGGGAATGGGTCTAGCTAGAGCAGCACTTCTCAACCTGTGGGTCACAGCCTCTTTGTGGGCCAAGTGACCCTTCCACAGGGGATGCCTGTCAATGTCCTGCATTTCAGACATTTACATTAAGATTCATAAAAATAGCAAAGTTACAGTTAGGATATAGCAACAAAAACAGTTTTATGATTGGGGATCACCWCRGCATGAGGAACTGTTTTGAAGGCCTGCAGCATTGGGAAGGTTGAGAACATGAGTCTAGAGGCTTAATGTGTAGCAGTCATATGTCCCAGAGCCGACTATTGAGATTATTTTCTCTGTTATTGCCTGTGCTCCTGCATCAAAGATCATTTGGATGTCGTCTGAGTCAATGTCTGTGTTTCCTTGGGTCTTYATTGGTCAGTCCATCTGTCCATCCTCTTGCTCAGACCATCCTGTCTTGATTCCTGAAGTCCARTGCTGGATCCTTTTCCTTTTTTCATACTGTGGTAGCTATTCTGGGTCTTTTGCCTCTCCATGCAAACTTCAGGATTAATTCTGAATTGTTTTTCTTTGTCTTAAACAAGAACAAGAAATTATGAGACGTTATTACGAGAGAGACTTCAGTTTACACTGTTGTCAAAAGGCAACAGTCACTCAGTGTCTCAGAGCAAGTGAAGAGGCAGAATGGCCCTGGGAGGCCACGCCTTGTCTGTCACTGAGGGTGAAAGCCACATTGCACATTTGGCATTAGGAATCACCAGCTCACAGCACAACACATAGTAAGTTCTAGAGATGGTAGCTAACAAGTCRTGAACATTTTTGTGCAGCACGCGGTGAACCAGGCATTTGGGGTTGACAGATTGGAGCTCCAGCCCATCCTGACTCTGGAATTCATGTTCCTAGCCACCCCATCTTCTTTTYCTTAACCAAAACCTGCTTTTCCTGCAAACCAGAAAAGTAGGACCATCACCAGCGAGGTGAGGTGAAATGATGGAAGTCAGCTTTGGGTGAATCCGGGTTAGCCAAGTCACATTCAGAGCCCTGAAGAGTCTACTGCTGGATCTCAGTGTTGCCATCCGTCAGCCACTGTGAAACCAGAGTTAGGAGATGCTAAATACTGGCTGTGTCCTGAACTCACAGTGTAGGGTGCTCTCCAGTTATGGAATCATGGACAGTGGAAATATAAACTGTATGAATATTCGGGGGGAAGGGAAGTGACACCAAGGAAGAAGAGATTTGTGAAGTCCCGCTGCCCCCGGACAGCACTGTTTGAGTGAGTCCTGGTGCCAAAGTACTGCAGCAAGTTATCTGTAAGGTTCTAATCRTTAGCAGGTAGAGGGTGTACAAAGGACCAATTATGTCACTAAGACACAAAAAGTTAAAGAAAAGGTCATGTTGGTTTTCTTTGCAGTCCTGGGGATGCATTCTGGATATTTACTCTAATTCGTTCTTTCTCCAGAAATCAGCTCAGCATCAAACCAAATCAGGTGTGTAATCTACACCCGGCATCCAGC
>BDUI01003617.1:101497-111697 GCA_002335545.1 Apodemus speciosus
GCCCCAAGCTCCCTCATTAAGCATATCTGCTTAGCACATCTTCCATTCCCATTTGGATGCATAAACCAAAGCACAGACATCAAGCCCTCGATGGGTGCCTGCAGTACCTTTATTGGTTTGTGTGTGAGCACAGATGTCATGCCAGCATGCAGAGGTCACCAGAAACTATGAGTTCTCTCCTTCCCCATTTACATGAATCCTAGGGATTAAACTCAGGACATCAGGCTCAGCAACAAGCACCTTCACCCACTGAGACATCTCACTGGCCTATATTACCCCCCCCCTTCTAGAGAGAGAGAGAGAGAGAGAGAGAGAGAGAGAGAGAGAGAGAGAGAGAGAGAGAGAGATCCTCACTATATGGCCCTAGTTATCCTGGAACTCATTATGGTCTCAAACTCAGAGATCCAATGGCTTCTACCTTCTCAGTGCTGGGATTAAAGGCAYGTGCCACCACACCCAGCCTGTATTATCTCTTAATCACTTCWGAAACAAAAGTTGAAGTAACCATAAAATCTCTTCACTCAATAAAATTTTGGGTTTCTTCTTCTCTTCTTCCTCTTCTTCTTTTTGTATAGTTGAGGATGGAACTCCAAAGCCTTCCATAACTAGGTAAGCAAGGTACATGTTCCTTCTACAGGGCTGGGATATGACACAAGCCTGATCCAATGCTGCTGACCTAAGGCAGCCGTCTACTTCCTCAGATGGAAACAAAATTGCTTTTATTTCTACTACTGGCACATAGCCGCTGCCTCTAAGGACCAGACAATATGCAGTTATTGCAGGTATTATCTCTGGAGCCTCAAAACAATCTTCTGAGAAACAAATTAGTGTTCCTATGTATGGACAGGAGAGACTAACTCCCCCAAAGTCATATAGGCTAGCTACTGTGTTTCAAAGCTGACATCTATAATAGCCCAGGTCTACCCTACTGTAAATACTATGCCCCCTCCTCCACTATCCTGAGGGTTGTCTATATTTCTTCTCCCACAGAGATTCAGCTATACCAATGGCTTGCTGAAGAGTCTCTACTCCTAACTATCTAAGCTTAATAAGGTCCCTCCTTCCGTCTACCAAGGTGAAACTAGGCAGTGGGTGATAGTCAAAGGAGTTTAAAAACATTGATTGACCTGTAACTGGCTGGCAATTTGTATTTCAATATCACTAGCATTACATTATTATCTTTTGGGTGAGGGGGTGAAGCCTATCACATCTTCCCAGACTTTTAAGAAGATAAACCAGCAACCCTAAAACCATCTTTTTCCTGTAGGAGTCACTTTTCTCCTCTCTAGGGAACGGATTAAGATTATATATTTTTTCCTGATACATGGATGAAAAGTTCCAGTTTAAAAGTTCTTCAAAGAACTGAGCCCAGTCTCCATTCCTAACAGTACTGACCCTTCCTGGCTTGCCGGAGCTCATGTCTCAGGCATTATTTTCCAGTTTGGATACACCCAGCCTCCAATCCTTATGCTATCTGACTAGTCCTCCAGCTAGTCTAGTTACTTGCTAGTCTAGGAACTTGACTAGTTACTACAGCCTCCCCTCCTAACCTATCTAAATTCTCGGGGAGTCTCAGGGAGSCCCCAAGGCGGGGTTTCCCGCTCATTCAYTTGTTTCCGAGAGCAGCCCGCCGGTCTCTCTAGACATCTTGAAGAACCCAATCCGACCGGATCAGTGCGGCGGCTCCCGGGCTGGGGTTGTACTCACCCGCCTCATCTGGGCCTGGATGCGTCCGAAGCGCGTCCTGGGAAGCCAGTCGGGGAAAGTGCTGCAGATAGTAGTCAAAGGCCAAGCGCGGAGCGGCGGAACGAGCAGAGAGCCCGAGCAACAAGCACGTGGAGAGTGAAGTTCTTCACAGCTGTTGCCGGTCCGCCGCCGCCCCTTCCGGGTCCGGGAGCCTTGGCCGCAGGCAAGGGGCAGAAACAAGAGGCCCCACACGCCTCAGAAACCGGAAGAGGCTGTACGCCGCCCACCCAGCGGTGTCTCCCTCAGTCACCACATTGGTTCACTCTCCCGTGGGCTCTTAGTCAGGCCTASCACCCAGTGTCTAAGAAAGAGACTCTGAAGCTCCCACCTTCTCCGCTTGTTCGCAGGCGCGCCGCGGGTCAGCCCTCCCAGAGCGCACTTTTCAGGCAGGCATCTCCGCGGCCATCTAGCAGGGTGGCGTTGCCTAGCAACGACGGGGTCCTTTCTGGCTCAGTGGCGCTCGGGGCCTGCGGGAGCGAACGGCCGCGAAGGGCGCTGGGAGGGGCCGGGCGACAGTGGCGAGCGCTCTGTGTGCCCGGTAACCCGACCTCCTCGTCCCTAGTAAGATGAGCGAGGGGGACCAGGCCCGGGTGGGGCCCAAGGCCGACGAGCCCTCGCCGCCCGCAGAGGAGAAGGACGAAGGGGGCGGGAAGGAGACGGCTGCCGACGCGGCCCCCGGGCCCAGCGCCTCGTTCCGCCTCATGGTGACTCGGCGGGAGCCTGCCGTGAAGCTGCAGTACGCTGTGAGCGGGTTGGAGCCGCTATCCTGGTCTGAGGACCACCGCGTGTCTGTGTCTACGGCTCGCAGCATCGCCGTGCTGGAGCTTATCTGCGATGTGCACAACCCAGGCCAGGATCTGGTGATCCACCGCACCTCGGTACCCGCACCTCTTAACAGCTGCCTCCTCAAGGTAAGTCACTTCCACCGGTTCTCCCGCGGACGCGCCACGGATCCCAAGGGAATCCTATCCTGCACCTGGCTCTAGGATTCCCTGTGCATCCAACTCTTAAGAATGAAGGGACTAACATCACCGCAGCTTTTCAAAAGACTTGCAAGCCTTTTTGCTGTTACTAGACCCCCCCCCCCTCCTCTACCTCCCCGGCCCCCAGCCAGGAACTGCTATCCATTCCTTCTTACCTGGTGGATGGAACAGCTAGTTCCCTTTGCCCCAGTATTTCTGGGATTCTTGTGACTCCACCCCTAGTTGACCCAACCCCTGACCTGTCTCCACCGTTGCTCCTATTGTCTTGGGCCAACTCCCCGAAGCCCTGGACTGGCTTTGTTTTTTATACTGTATTGCAAGTGCCCTTCTCTCGCGCCACTTTTGCTTTGAGAAGAAAAACTGGTCTATTTCGTTGTCTTACCTGTTTGATGGTTTCATTGTGAACGGACCTTGTGTTTCCTGGGATAGACAGCACTTTTCTTTTCTTTTCTTTTTTCTTTTCTTTTCTTTCTAATGGCTTTTCGAGACGGGGTTCCTCGGTATAGCCCTGGATGTCCTGGAACTCACTCTGTAGTCCAGGCTGGCCTCGATCTCAGAAATCCGCCTGCCTCTGCCTCCCAAGTGCTGGAATTAAAGGCGTGCGCCACCACTGCCCAGCCGGTAGGCAGCTCTTAAATCTTTGGAAGTGAGATGAAAAATAAAACCTCGGAGAACATCCAGTGCTAGACTTCCAAGTCCAAGGTCTCTGTAACTCTGTAAATTTAGTGCCCTCAACTTCATATAACCCATTTGCTCCTGAACTTTAGGGTTTCTTTTTTGTTTGTT
Organism: Apodemus speciosus; assembly: GCA_002335545.1. Classification (NCBI taxonomy): domain Eukaryota; kingdom Metazoa; phylum Chordata; class Mammalia; order Rodentia; family Muridae; genus Apodemus; species Apodemus speciosus. Next base: position 105,013 of record BDUI01003617.1, read on the forward strand.
TGTTTGTTATTTGGTTTTTTTTGTTGTTGTTTTTGTTTTTGTTTTTGTTTTTCCCGAGACAGGGTTTCTCTGTGTAGCCCTGGCTGTCCTGGAACTCACTCTGTAGATCAGGCTGGCTGCGAACTCAGAAATCTGCCTGCCTCTGCCTCCCAAGTGCTGGGATTAAAGGCGTGGGCCACCACCGCCCAGCTAACTTTAGGGTTTCTAATTTTTGTTGTATTAATGTAACCATTTTCAAACATTGTTTACTTTAGTGAGCGATGTTTCATAGTCTAGAAATGTAAAAGCTTACTTTTATTTTATTTATACTTCTGTATGTATATACAGTACATAATCTGTCAAAGTGYGTGTGTGTCAAGTGAGTAGATGCCCAGTGGAGTCTGGGATAAATCAGAGTAGAGACAGTCCCTGCCCTCAAGGAACTTAAGTCCTTTGGCAGGTGATGAACAAATAATGTAGTCTTAATAGCAAGGAGTGCTATAAAGCTATATACACATATAGCAGTATGCTTATTTGAAAGTAAAGTTTTTCCATATGCTTCTAGACAACTATTCCAAATCCAGGCGATTAGTCACGGGTACCATTTGAGTAGCCCTCATGAGCTCTTTTTAGCACACTTGATTCAAATTTCAAACACAGTGTTGATTTGGATAATATGTTTTTTTTTGTCTTTCTTTTCTTTTCTCTTTTTTAAATAGCATCTTGAGCTTGATAATCTTGCCTGGGATTACAGGCTTACAGATTTAATTAGTTACTCAGCTTGACTGACTGAGTCTTGTAAGATCTTAAAGAAGATCTGAATGAAATGATTCAAATATAAACTGGTAGTGCTGTTGAAGTGATACACATAGGAGAGAGGCAGAAGAAAGGTGCTCTGAACAGCTGCACCCTCTGCTGAACTTACTGTTTCCATGGATATTCCAGAGCCCACCAGCCTGGGAAAACCTGGACCTAGATGGTAAAAACTGACTGTTTAACAGAGAGTTTGGTGAAAGGACTAGGAGGGAAGGGAGGCACTTATATCAGGGAAGGTCACTGAGTCTGCAGCAGTCCTAAGAGATGGTAGTGTTTGGTTTCCCAGGAAGCTCCAAAAGGCCACTCTGGGTGGCAGGCGAGGCATACTGCTCATGCACATGGGTCTTTATTCATGAGTGGAAATATGTGTGACTGTGGCTTGAGTATTGAGGCATCACCTAGAGCTGAAGAGTCCTTCTAGAGTCAGAGAAAATGATAACAGTTTAGGGACTAGGAAGRTTAGTCCAGGACTTTTCTTGAGTGCTGTTTCAGTTCATGAGGATAGAAGGATCTTGTATAGTTTAGGAGTGTGAAGACTGCTTGGGCTAGAGGTAAGCAGATGATGGCTGGGCTGAGGATAACAGGGGGYTGAGATACTGGGCTTTGGCACAAGATAGACCTAGCTATAAGACAAAATAGTAAAGCCAACCTTGTTTAGGCTTTATGGAGAACTAAGTTTAATACATACATAAAACATCACCTAGCATATAGCATTATCACKTAATGTCTGACACTGAGGACGCRTYMGCGCCTTTATGCTCAGCGTCCTCATGCTCTTCTCATGCTCTCCAGGCATGARGGAAAGTCTAGATTCATGTTGTAAGTGTGGATTTGAAGGTGATACTAAGATTCTGATAAATTGACATTTTGCTACATGTGACATTTGCCACACTGTTTAAATAATAGTAGAAAATCTTTATGTAGCCCTCTAATTGATAGAGTTTACATGAGAGGCCTTCATTGTTGCAATGGTATAAAGAAATCACCAGTTCTTCTGAGCCCTACATACTGATCATCCCTAAAGATTTAAATATGTGAAACAGCTAAAGCACTAAACACTGAACCGTTTTTGAAGTTGTTGCTCTATGATTCTGTTAAATCACAGCTGAAACATTATCAGTTCTGTATAAGTTACTATCTTGGATACTTCTAGGAGGAATGGTGGGTAATGGTTAGCATTAACAGAACTTAGCTGTCCATACAAATCTTTTCTAGGAGCGCTTTAGGATAGTGGCTTTTAGGAAAAGTTGGCTTGAGCTATAGGAACTTGCTACCTCCACCTCACTCCCTAAGATTACAGGCATGTACCATACCCAGCTTCTTACACAAGTAAAATGAATTCGGTACCTGTGTTTGCAGGGCAAACTCTTTACTGACTAAGCTATCTCCCCAGCTGCATTGCTATTTCACATAGTGTTTACCGCTAATACATTGAGGAATTCTGTTATTGAGTAGGCTTAATAGCATGCATGCACTTRCAGATCTTGTAAAATTGGTGTCTRTGCTGGCTCATACTTTGCCAGTATAGACACTGGTTCTTAGTGATTTTCCAAGTTTTGCCTGTGTCCTAGAGCATTACTTCAGTGATTGGGAACTTAATATCAAGTCACTTGTAATAACTCCGTAAACTAAAAGGATTTGGGCTCCCTAGTAATCATGTCCTACTCTTTCCATTTCCAAGATCAAGTTTCTTTAAAATGTTTGGCACTAAAATCAAAATGGAAACTTCTRCTTTTTCACTTTTCTCCTTTGTTTTCTTTGGCTATTTGAGATCAAAGTCTGGCTACATATCCCCAGCTGTCCTGGAACTTGTTGAGTTGATGCGCCTGGCTCTGTGATTACAGATGTGCACTGCCATGCCTTTTTTTCATCTCTCTAAAAACAATAGATGAGTTCTTTCTACTTCCAGTGTGTGATGGGAATATCTTTAGATCAGCCTATGTTCTTATTTGGCTTTAGCCTCCCTGGCTTTAATTTTAGTCATAACTTCCTCTGTCTTTACTGTCTCTTTAAAATCTTTTTACAGAGCTTTCATCATTTGGCTGAGCATATGATACGTGTTACAGACCCAGACAAGGGGGTGAGGAAACAAAGCTAGAATGATCTGAGAAGGCCTCCTAAGATTAGACCTGGTAAGATAGATGGGAAGGAACAACTCAGGCAAGGAGCCAGGAAAAGCAGTGGGTGGAAGTCTGATAGGAGACAGCCTACTTATAGTAAGAGTAGTAGACAAGGCAATGTATGTGATTTGTTAAAGAAACTGCAGATTWAAAGACCTAGAGTTGTTCTGTAAGGTTTAGCAGGTAAAAAAAACAGAGACTTTTGATGACTTTGGTTCAATTTCTGGAACACACATGAAGAATGAAAAGCTCAATGTGATGGCTTGCATCTTAATCCCAACATTCCTATAGTAAGATGGAAGGCAGAGATGGAAGACTCATGAGGAAGCTGACCAGCTAGCTAACCTGGAGTCCACAAGTACAGCAGACACAAGAGAGCCCTTACCTCAACAAGGTGAGGGGGGCGTGGCGTGTTAAAATAAAGAAAGAGGCTGGGGTTGGGCTGGAAGTGTACACGAGGCCTTTGATTTATCTTCAGCATAAGTCACAGAACTATTATAAAAATCCAAATATCTAATTGTAGCAAAAATGAATATAGGTACATCTTTCCCTAACTTTTAAAACTACTGCTGTTTTGTGACTGGCTCAGCTAAGTGCTCCCTTCCCTCTTGAGGATCAAATGTCTACTCCATAGGCCAATTCTAAAAAGAATATAGACAAGCCATGCATGGTCACATTTATTCTAAGTCATTTTTTAAAAAGCCATTTATTTGAGTAAGTGAATGTTTAATCTTTAAACATGCTTCGTTTTTTTAATCATTATTGTTTGTTTTGTTTTGTTTGGAGATAGTTGTTCTACCTAGCTTTGGCTGGTTAAACGTATGCTCTTCCTGCCTTAGCTTCCAGTGTGCTTCGATTAGCAGGTATGCCTCACCACACTTGGTTGTTTGATCTTCGAAATGCACATAATGCCAAAATTAGCAGAATTAGTATAATACGTAGTAAAATAGTGTGTGCGATATAAAATTATTTTGTGTGTTAATGCAGATATGATGGGTAGATATTTATCTGATAGCTTCTCTATCTCTTATTTTCAGGTTGGCTCAAAAACAGAAGTTGCTGAGTGCAAGGAAAAGTTTGCTTCCTCTAAAGACCCCACCATCAGCCAGACTTTCATGCTGGACAGGATGTTCAACCCTGAGGGGAAGGCGTTACCCCCAATGCGGGGTTTCAAATACACTAGCTGGTCTCCCATGGGCTGTGATGCAAATGGCAGGTGCCTCTTGGCAGCACTGACCATGGACAACCGCCTGACTGTGCAGGTGAACCTCAACAGACTCCAGTGGGTTCAGCTGGTTGATCTGACTGAGATTTATGGAGACCGTCTTTATGAGACTAGTTATAGATTGTCTAAAAATGAGGCTCCTGAGGGAAATCTAGGGGATTTTGCYGAGTTTCAGAGGAGACACAGCATGCAGACCCCAGTCAGAATGGAATGGTCGAGTATCTGTACTACTCAGCAGGTCAAGCACAACAACGAGTGCCGGGATGTGAGCAGTGTGCTGCTGGCTGTTCTCTTTGAGAACGGGAATATAGCTGTGTGGCAGTTCCAGCTGCCATTCGTGGGGAAGGAGTCCATCTCTTCGTGCAACACTATTGAGTCGGGAATCAGCTCCCCCAGTGTTTTGTTTTGGTGGGAATATGAGCACAATAATAGGAAAATGAGTGGCCTTATTGTGGGCAGTGCTTTTGGACCTGTAAAAATTCTCCCTGTCAATCTCAAAGCAGTCAAAGGCTACTTTACTTTAAGGCAGCCTGTTGTGTTGTGGAAAGAAATGGACAAGTTGCCTGTGCACAGCATCAAATGTGTGCCACTTTATCACCCTTACCAGAAGTGTAGCTGTAGCTTAGTGGTCGCTGCAAGAGGCTCCTATGTGTTCTGGTGTCTTCTTCTGATCTCCAAGGCAGGTCTGAATGTTCACAATTCCCATGTCACAGGCCTTCACTCACTTCCCATTGTCTCCATTACTGCAGACAAGCAGAATGGAACCGTGTACACCTGCTCTAGTGACGGCAAGGTGAGGCAGTTGATCCCCATTTTCACAGATGTTGCATTAAAGTTTGAACACCAGCTGATTAAGCTCTCGGATGTATTTGGCTCCGTAAGGACTCATGGCATTGCGGTGAGTCCCTGTGGTGCTTATCTGGCCATCATCACCACTGAGGGCATGATCAATGGCCTCCATCCTGTGAACAAGAACTACCAGGTCCAGTTTGTTACTCTCAAGACCTTTGAAGAGGCAGCTGCTCAGCTCTTGGAGTCTTCAGTTCAGAATCTCTTTAAGCAAGTGGACTTGATTGACCTAGTCCGCTGGAAAATTTTAAAAGATAAACATATTCCTCAGTTTTTACATGAAGCTTTGGAAAAAAAGATCGAAAGCAGCGGGGTTACCTATTTTTGGCGTTTTAAGCTTTTCCTTCTAAGAATTTTGTATCAGTCAATGCAGAAATCCCCTTCCGAAGCCTTATGGAAACCCACCCATGAAGACTCAAAAATCTTACTGGTTGACTCACCTGGGATGGGCGATGGTGAAGATGAGCAGCAAGAGGAAGGCACTTCYAAGCAAGGGACTAAGGCTGGCTTGCAGGAGAAGAGCAAAGAGGGTGACCCGGAGGAGACCCCTGAGGACTCACTCACTGCTGTGGGAGACACCGGAGGCCGCGAACCCATAGAGGAAAAGCTCCTCGAGATCCAAGGGAAGATTGAGGCTGTGGAGATGCACCTGACCAGGGAGCACATGAAGCGGGTCCTCGGAGAAGTGTACCTGCACACCTGGATCACAGAGAACACCAGCATACCCACCAGAGGGCTCTGTAACTTTCTGATGTCTGATGAGGATTATGATGACAGAACAGCACAGGTAGGTGTCTACCACAACTGAACCGTCTGCTTGTCTCACTAGGTAGAAGAGTCTTGGATTGGCTTTGCATTGGAATTATTGAGGTAACYGATTGGCATGAGGTACAAGGGAGTAGATGGGAAGTATGGACTGATACTGAGGACACACTTCCATTCATGTGCCTTTGAGTCATCTGCAGGGATTGCCAGATGACATTTTCAGGCTGTGGATGAGTTAAGGAGTCTGCAGTGGCAAATGGTGTGTGATAGACAAGTCACAGCAGTGGAGATGCCCACCCGTGCTGTCTTCTATCATGTTTTACAAAGGTTTATTGTRGTGTACATTTTCTATTTGAACGGCTTGGATAATGTAAAGAAAACAATTGTTAAGTCCGTTTATTTTTTTTAAACCAGGCTGTTATATTCTTTTGGTACTTGTCTGCAGTGTATTCCACAGACGTGAAGTTCCCCCAGAGATCAGGAAAGCTACAAGCATAAATAGGTAGGATGTGCTCCTCAGTAAGGCTCCTGGTGCAGGCTCTCATTCTGTGGGTTCTGAAGACTCTTGCAGAAAAGCAAATATTACATAGCCTTCCAGGCTTGGTCAGAGGAACACCATTAGGACAGCTGAATCCTCCCTATAGAGCTCCTACCAAGGAACAGGCTGTGCACTGAAAGGTTAAGTCAGAGGGTTCCTTTCTCTCTGGAGATTGGCRCTCGCTGCCTAAAGGCTCATTAAAAACAAGAATCTAGCCAGGCGGTGGTAGCACACACCTTTAATCGCAGCACTTGGGAGGCAGAGGCAGGCGGATTTCTGAGTTCGAGGCCAGCCTGGTCTACAGAGTGAGTTCCAGGGCTACACAGAGAAACCCTGTCTCGAAAAATCCAAAAAAAAACAAAAAACAAAAAACCAAGAATCTAGATAGTGTTG
>BDUI01003618.1:43893-84025 GCA_002335545.1 Apodemus speciosus
TCCTCTCCAGCATCTGCTGTCACCTGAGTTTTTGATCTTTGCCATTCTGACTGGTGTGAGGTGGTATCTCAGGGTTGTTTTGATTTGCATTTCCCTGATAACTAAGGATGTTGAACATTTCTTTAGGTGCTTCTCAGCCATTTGGTATTCCTCAGTTGAGAATTTTTTGTTTAGCTCTCTACCCCATTTTTTAAAATAGGGTTATTTGGTTTTCTGGAGTTTAACTTCTTGAGTTCTTTGTATATATTGGATATTGGTCCTCTATTGGATGTAGAATTGGTAAACATTGTTTTCCAACCTGTTGGTTGCGGTTTTGTCCTATTGACAAGTGTCCTTTGCCTTTCAGAAGCTTTGCAGTTTTATGAGGTCCCATTTTTCAATTCTTGATCTTAGAGTGTAAGATATTGGTGTTCTGTTCAGGAACTTTTCCCCTGTGCCCATGTGCTGGAGGCTCTTCCCCACTTTCTTTTCTATTTTAGTGTATCTGGTTTTATGTGGAGGTCCTTGATCCACTTGGATTTGAGCTTTGTACAAGGGGATAAGAATGGATAGATTTGCATTTTTAAAAATATGGAACGCTTCATGATTTCGTGTGTCATACTTGTGCAGGGGCCATGCAAATCTTCTCTGTATCATTCCAATTTTAGTATATGTGCTGCTGAAGCAAGCACATGACCTGCCTTTTTAATGTCAGTTCTTCAGATCTGTCCAAGTTGTTATGACCTCTGTTGCTTTGAGTGTCACCAGCAGAGAACTGAAAGGAAGATGAGTTTAGAATGTGCAGCTAAGTTGTTTTGTACTAGGCCTGGAGAGATGGCTCAGAAGTTAAGGGTACTGGCTGCTCTTCAAGAGGCCTGGGGTTCAAATCCCAGCACCAACAACTCCAGGATCTGACATTTTCTCATAGACATAACATGCAGGCAAAACACCAATACACATAAAATAAAGATAGATGAATAAACATTTTTTTAAAAAAATGTAAAAGTTGTTTTGTCTCTTAGTAATTATAAGAAACCAAAAGAACCAAACAAGACAGCAATAATTACTTAAGGAGTCTCCAGTCACATCCCCTGATTCTATATGCTTTTTAAAAAACTTGCTTATTTATTTAATATATATGAATTCTCACCAAAAAAAAAAAAAAAAAAAAANAATTACAATTCTAGTCATCACTTGGTCAGGTCTTGTTCCCCTGGTAGGATCTTGGGGAAAGGCTACCTGCTGAGCCCTAAAGGCAACCAGAGGTAGAACCCTGGGCCACTCCCCTTCACGTGATGGGAAAGGGCTCCCCGCCCCCCCCCGCGCCCCCCTCCCCCGCTTGTGCTGCCAGCCCCGCTCTCCTCTCTGTACCCTCCCACAGGCCCTAGCTGGCCTAAATTCACCTCGTGTGTGAGCAGGAAAGGAGCTTAGATGGTTGTCCAGTTCTGACCTTGAAACAAGTTGGGAGGAAAACATCTTTGCTTTGCTCTTCTTTTTTCCTGCCTGATCGTCGGGGAGCTCTCTGGTTTAGAAGCAAATAAACTCGGGGTGCATTTTCAGATCCAAACGGGCTGGCTGGCTGCTTTAGGAAGTACTGACGGCTGGGCTGCGAGGCTGGAGGACTGTGGAAATTCTGATGGGGAARGGGAGGGCCTGGCCAAGGGAAAGGTTTTGGTGGGTCTAATGGTTTTGGGAAAATCTCTGCAAGGCTGGAACATTTTGCCACACGTAAGTGGCTATTTCCTTAGCCTCTTCTGCATTCACTGAGAGCTCCGCGTAGCTGACCAGACTGAAAGAGCTGCAAAACAGTCCCAGTGTGGGTTCGGCAAGAGAGATATTCAATTTAGGTTTTTCCAAAATGTGTTGCATGTAACAAAAGCCCGTATTTCTTTTCATTTCAAAAGAGATCTGCCTCGTTCTGGTTCATTTGATTCTTGGAAACATAGTTTTATATGTCCAGAGAACCCTTTGAGCCTTTGAGAGAGTCTGGCAAAGGCTTCTACCCCCCACCTCGCCCCCCTTCTCTGGAAGCAGGAAATAAGCTCTGCCAAATGCAAATGCGCTCAGCCTCTAACCGGGAAAGTGTCAAAGCACAGAGTGCTACAGCGTTTTGAGAGCGCACGCATGCCTTACACGACTGCCGTTTGCGGGTCTGAAAAACTACAGGAAGTCACACCGACCTATTTAAAGCTTGCCATTTCAGAAACACAAATGTGTCTAGAACTGCCTTAGATTTATGTTAGGAAGTCAGAAGCCCTTTCCTTCCCCCCTTTTTATGGTGGTTTCAGAATCCTGGGGGACTTTTATCAACGTCTTCTGCCTCTGGGGTTGTCCATGTGGTTCTGGAAACGGGCAGTCTCCCTCTCTGAGTCACAAATCCTAATTGGTCTGACCAACCGAAAGGTGGCATGGCCCACTGCTGTCCTTCCAAGGGTTAACAAAGCTGGCTCCAGAGAGGTGAGGCAGCCACAGAAACAGGATAATAAATGTGACACTCTCAGACTATCACCAGCAAATATTTGAGCTTATCAAATAACGGAGGAAGTAGTTTAGTTACAAATAAACCAATCTCTCATAAAACAAGTTTTCACACAGGGTCATTTCATTGAGCTGGAGACAGCTAGAGGCCACTCTAGACAGAACTCCCACTCTGTGTACACTTTGTAACAGCCTCTCATGATTAATGGACAGCAAGGGGGGTGGGGTGGGGGAGGCCGGGCCCTGGAGCTCGCTGGACCTGGGCTTCCTATCAGCCAAGCAGCCATAAACAGCAGGTCAGGATCACTGCATGGGAAGTGCCCGTCCGCTGGGAACGTAGCTGGGTTTGTGCTCTCTTCCCCTGCCGCCTGCCCGCCTGCCTTCTCTCTCACAGCCGCTCTCTCTCTTTCTCCCTGTGTAGCAGAGAGCATCGTGTCCTAGAAACTATAGTAGATGTCACTGCTTGGCACTTTCTGTGCAAAGAGGACAAGTATGTGGGCGCAGGGGGGTGGCGGAGAGCTACTCTTAAAGCCACAGCGACTGCGTTGGCTAGGGCTGGAGGGAGGCTGTTTTTCTGGAGCCCTTGAAATCAGCATGGCGAAAGCATCTAATTTGGATTCCAGGAAAAAAAAAGGCACTGTTTGAGGGTAAGAGGGGCACGGGGAGCCTCTTGTTTCAAAGAGAAATTCTCATTGCGATTAAGAAAGAATGAAAAAAAATTCTGACATGATTACAGCAAATCAACAAGTAAAAAATGAAGGCCAGCAAGCCGCGAGAGTTTTGGGTTGTGAATGTTCATTTCTGGTGAAATGGAAACTATGTCCATTTCTGAATTTTAATTTGTAGAAAACTTGTTTCATTCCCCTAAAGGATAATAAAAAAATGTGAATTAGATGACACATAGGAAGAGAAGTATAAAAATAGAAACATTCAGGCACAGCACCGCCATTCAGAGCAGGCATTTAATATGGTTTCTACCCATCTTTCCAAAATCTGTTAAAAATAGAACGTTGAGACCTTCGCCATATGGAGAATTTTGGACTATTTTAAGTCAGATTCTAGCATAGTCATGGCCCTATGGTGTTAGCCAACTTTTTTGCATATATAATTTGGGAGTTGAAAAATACTAATTTTTGCAACTTAAATCTCCATAGGGACGCTTTAGGAGCCCTGTCCATCCCTGCTGTCAAGCAGYGTTCGCATGCCCTGCTTTTCAGGTGTGTTCATTTACCCCGAGYCCATGTGCTGTGTTTTTAATAAAACTTGGATCCTCATAGCTATCTCATTAGCTTTTATATTTAAAGCAAACGCTCTGGAGATTGCATTTTCCACGGAGCTGGGAGAGAGTCAGAGCTGTCTCTTGGCTTTATGATGTACTTAACTCAGGTAATGCACAAGCCCTGCCTGAAACAGTCACGTTCCTTTAAGCATGCAGGAATGAGACTTGCGCTAGCCTGWTCCCCTTCCCGCCGCCTGTGACACCTGCACTTAGATGCACTTTGTTTATACTGGGCATCTGGAATTACTTTTCACAACCATTGTCCTTTCTGAGCCCTGGACCTGGATCTATTTTCAATCATTTCGAACCTGAGTCAGTATTCACTACACACGGTAATTACCCTGTACCTTACCAACGGTGTTTCTGCTGTTCTCTTACCTAACCCAGACAAAAGTTATGTAGGGAATGTGCAAAGAAACAAGAAACAACTCTTTTATACCTTCTAGAGTACTGTGTGGTAGTGTCCACGAAGGCCCACTAAGGGTTAAAGCATTGCCTTTGCTGGTGTGTGTGGGCGGAGCTAGGCTGCCGGCCGCTGAAGCCCGGGGCGCAGCCTATTTCCAAACGGAGTTCCTTCAGCACTGACTCCCCGTGTCTGGCTGTGTACCTGTAGACTAAAAAACTGCCCTTTCTCTTAGTTTCTTCACCACTTCGGTTGCTGAACATGTTAACTGTACTTAACAATAAATTGCGGTATTACAAAAGTAGCCAAAAGAAAGAATTTTACATGTTCTTGCCACAAAGGAATGATAAATATGTGATGGCAATGGATATTCAAATTAGCCCAAATTGTATACACAGAACACCACCTTATATCCGATATGTATATGCAATTACTTGTCAATGAAAAAATAAAATCAAAATTAAAAGATTTTCTTTAAAGTGACTTTTATTTTGATCATTATAAGTGTTAAAGGGAAGAAATGAGTTCCTTTTAAGAGTCACATCCAGGGSCTGGAGAGATGGCTCAGTGGTTAAGAGCACCAACTGCTTTTCCAAAGGTTCTGAGTTCAAATCCCAGCAATCACATGGTGACTCACAACCATCCATAACAAGATCTGACTCAAGATCTGACTCCCTGTTTTGGAGTGTCTGAAGACAGCTACAGTGTGCTTACAATAAACAAACAAACAAACAAACAAATAAATAAATAAATAAATCTTAATTTAGATCCAGATAGATCTAAATTATTTTCTTGTCCCTGTAGCGATATAATTCAGAACATTTTGGGTGTTCAGAGCTGGTGCTTTTGCGTGGGATCTAAATTGCATATTACTGGGCTTCCAAACATCACTAGGAGCTTCTTCAAAAGGTACATCTCAACCATGGAGAGGGTGAATATTAATTGTAAGTTAACACTTTAGCTTGATGGCTTAGAGATTTTCTTTAGGCAAATGAACACTCTAACCACGTCTGTGAGAGAAAACRACTATTTAAGCCATAGACATGAGGCGATATTAGTATTCATTTACTTTGTCTTACTTGCTACCTTCAAAGCATTTTCGAGTATGCAACAACAAAGACTTACACTGAATAAATGCTGAGTGCAGATATACAAAACATCTGTAGAGCATTCTGGGCGCACCGGCCTTCATGAATATTTAAAGTGTCCTCACTGCAGCACAGGGCTGGCCAAGGATCGGCTATGAATGCAGTCCCAAACAAAACTGCAAACTGACTTGAAACATTGTGGTTGTTGATGTGTATGAATTATTTTAAAGTCTCTGTGTGTTCTTGTGTACAGACATACATGTGCATTTGTGGGTACTCCTCCTATATGTGTGTGCACATACGTGTGGAGACCAAAGATTGCCCTTCCTTATTTTCCCTGATCACTATCTACCATATACTCTGAGGCCCAGTCTCTCCCTTGAACCCAGAGCTTGACTGTTGGGTCAGCCAGTTGCTCCAGGGATTGCTTGCCTTTGTTTCCTGTATGCTAGGATTACAGGTGGGCCACGGTGCCTGCCTGGTGGTTACCTTGGCACTGAGGACCCAAATTCTGCTACTCACACTTGTGCAACAAGTACTTTATCCAATGAGCCATTTTCCCCAGTGGCCTAATATTTTTGTTTGCTTTTTGCTTTTTGTTTTAAATATTCTTTGATCGGATGGGTTTTAGGTGTGAACTTAAACCATAAGTTGCTATGTAGGAATCTGACACCCTTGCTAGCCATGACAATCTTTTGGAAATGTGCTAGTGTATTATTCTTCTAAGCTAATTAATTAGCTTTGTATGACAGAAAATCTAGTCATTTTGATCAATGGCAAAAGAGAGTCCTACACAATACTTCTGACAGCACACCATACCATACTAAAATGTAATAAAGAAAAGAAATCCAATCATGGAGAGTTCTGAAGGCCAAGTCATTAAAGGCACAATATTATTTCCCTTTTCTGGAAATTCAAATTTCCAGTTTCCAAGACCTGTGAAATGTTCAGTGGCAGAGGTAATCTGTGTTGCTGAGGAACATGAATGGAGATATCTTCAGTCCCACAATCTGAGCCATCTTCTTGTCTTCTTCTGACAAGCTAATTCTGTCCATTTTTCAATATCCTGTTCACTGTCCTCACTCCTTGCTAAGTTCTTTCTGCAGAGTTAAATCTGTCTTCATCATTGGAGCAGAGTCTATACAGAAAAGCCAAATAAAACATGGAGACAACAAGAGTGCAGGGTGACTCCTAACSGCTGCAAGGTAAAGAACCCATCAGTCTCTACTCCAGATGTGAGGAGAGATACCCACTGTGAACCTGATGCGAGTACATCTAATTTTCTCTCCAAGGAAACCATGCTGGGTTGTGAGCATCCCATTGCTTTGAGTTCTTGGAGAAGCTGAGAAATTCAAAGGTTTAACAACTAACAAAGATAACATCTAGGAAGTGAAAGAAAAAGGTATTAAACTCAGATCTGCCTGTTTACTTTAACAAGTGATCATGGTGTTCTCAGTTGTGACTTTTTAGAGCTTTTGTATATCATATTTCTGAAAAAGACACTGATAAATAAAAACYAMAAGAGCCTCAAAGAATCAGGTCTTTTGTGCGTCAGAGGACCCAAGGTTATCTGATGAAGTTGTATGTTCCTTTTGCTCTAGGTCTTGAGCTTGATCCGAGAGGTTGTGTTAACTTGTGCNAAAAAAAAAAAAAAAAAAAAAAAAAAAAAAAGAAGCTAATCTTGCCAGCCATTTCCATGTTGTAGAACCTCTGCCATATTTCCTAGCTCTCACTGTAGTGGCAGCAAGGCTTCTCACAGTGGCTCGTAGGTGCTGAGGACTCTAATGATTAGAGTCCTGTATGTATCTTCCACATTTCCCTCCTGAACCACCACAGTCCTGGCAATGAACTAAAAACCATGGCCTTGTATTTAAATCTTCATTCTTCAGGACTATAGACCGGGACTTAAGCACTTAACAAGCTGGACAGTGATGGCGCACGCCTTTAATCCCAGCACTTGGGAGGCAGAGACAGGCCGATCTGAGTTCGAGGCCAGCCTGCTCCACAGAGTGAGTTCCAGGACAGTCAGGGCCATACAGAGAAACCCTGTCTTGAAAAACCAAAGGGGGAAAAGAGAGAAAGAAATGCAATAAGATCCGATGACAGTTGAAAAATGAAAGTTTTTCCCCCTTAGGAATTTGGTTATAATAGAAGGTAGTATTGAACTTGCGATCCTGTAGTCTCAGTCTCCTACATTCTGGAATTACAGTTGTGTACAACCATACACGATCCAGAAAAGGTTTTTTGCATCTAGGTATTATGTATTTAACAAATTTTAAGATGGGGGGAGCTACTAAATGCAATATAAAAAGTCTATTAAATCCCCTTTAAGTTGTTTAAAGTGATCGTCTGAGAGGTTTAAGTACAAGAAACAATGGCAATTTAGTTTTACTGATCAGATTTAGTTTAGTGCAGCAGCGTACAAGAGAATAAATATTTATATGCACCTATGTGTGTGTGTGCAAGCATGTTCTCTGGCATGTGTGCATGCTTTCCAATTTCATGTCTACCTATAATGTTTCATGTGTAAATAAAGTAGGTTTGCAAAATAAGTTTCATATTGATATATGAAATTTTTGTTTTGCTTCTATTTCAGTGTTAAAAATTTCCCCCTTTATGTTCAAAGATGAATTCTCCATTCATTTTCTTCATGGCAATAAAGAAAATGTATTTCTTTATTCATATGGAAAGAATGAATTTGTAGTTAGTAAAAAAAATTATATAAAGGAATATTAATCAATTAAAAATTAAGTCACAATTACAAAAAATATTTAGATAATGATCAGATAAACCAATGACTATGTTCTTCACCTTCTTTGCTTTTAGTGGGACTTCCCCTCTTGCATGCTTGAATGCAATGCTGCACACAAACTCCCGAGGAGAAGAAGGAATCTTCTATAAAGTCCCAGGTAGAATGGGAGTGTATACTTTGAAGGTAAGTTGTTGGGGAGACAAGCAATAGTAAGTGGCAACATATAATTACTAAGGCATAGAGACAGACAGAATTCTGTTCTTGAGGAACTTATTTCTAGAAAGAAATAAAATTTGAAMCCTAAACTAAGTAAATTTTGGGGAGGGTGAAGATATTCTGGGAGTTGAACTCAAAGCTTCATGAATACTAAAAAGTCACCCTCTTTATATGTTTTTATTTAAAATAAATTTTTTGAGCTTTATTATATCTTATGTGTATGGATGGCTTGCCTGAATGTATATTTATGTACCACATACTTGTAGTGGATGCCAGAAGAGGGTGTTGGATCCTCTGTAGCTAGAGTTACAGTTGATTGTTAGCTTCTGTGTGGGTAATGGGTTGAACCTGGGTCCTCCGGAGGAGCAGCAGTCCATGATCCTAACTGCTGTGCCCTCTCTCTAGCCCTTATTTCTTATTTTAAAGAGGCAAAAAATGTTTATAAATTTTGTATTGCTTTAGATGCTTTGCTTTACTCATGATCTTCCCCAATAAATTTACAGTTATGGTTATTATTCCTGTTTTTATAAGGGAGAAAACTAAAGATTACAGTTTCTTTACAAGTGTTGGCTGTATTATATCAGAACAGTAATAGGAACTCTCAAACTTAAAGCTCACATTTCTTCTTCCATAACAAGTTGCCTAATATGTAATTCGTACACTGAAATGGTGGCCTTTTCTTATAAATATCCTTTCACTTACAAGTAGGAAAACCAATCTACATGAGCTTAGTAAGAAGGCTAGAGAATTTAACTCATACAACTAAACATTCATGGGAAATCCAGGCTGGATCAAAAAGATGTCATCTAGTCTTGGTCTCTGTTCTTTCTTTTAGCTTTATTCTCAGTCAGCTTCTCCTCATCGTATATGAATTCAATCCGAGTCTCCATTCTGCAAACTGTAAGTCTAGAGAGACAAAAGTCCAGTAACTAAAGCAAGAGGCTCTCACCTCATTTAGATTTAACTTATTTTGGCCCAGCCCATGTGACACCATACATGAATTATGGCTATCATTAAATGTATAGAATCATTTTTATTCTTAATGTAAGGTTATTACGCTTGTATCAATTTGATAAATAAAATAACAACAAAGGAAGTTTATCTGCAAGCCAGAATGAGTGTTTGGCAGACAGTTATACCCAAAGGGACAAATCCATAGACACCTCTGTCCCATCACCTCTTATCTCCTAGCTGCACACCACAATGTTCAGTAGTAGTTTGGAGTCTACTAACATTAAGAGCATCTAATCTGGGGTGCTGAGATGGATCAACATGTAAAGCTACAGACAACCTGATTTGTCCCCTGGGCATATATAAATGAAGGAGAGAACCAACTCCCACAAGTTGTCCTTTTAACTTTCATATGTGTGCTCTGTCACATTGGTGCCCACACTTACATGCTAAATAATGTAAAACTAAACAAATGGACATCTTCCAGGTGTGCCTATGCATGCCTGTAATCCTAGCACTCAGGCTGCAGATCTAGGTATCTCTGAGTCCTAGCCAGGCAAGCCTGTGAAGCACAATGAGATCCTGTCTTAAACAATACAAAACAAAAGAGGAACAAGACCCCATATGTAGGAGCTGAATGTGGTGGTATATGGTTATCAATCCTAATACTCAGGAGGCCAAAGCAAAAGGATCATGTCCAGTCCTAGGATCAATTTGTGCAATATACAAAATCCTTTCCTGCTTTTTTTAATCTTAACTTCCTCTGACTCTGTAGTGTTTAACATTTGTGTATTATGGGACTTTAATTCTAAATGAAGCTTTCACTTTCTCTTAATTATTTTAGCTATTCTAGATCTTTCATAATTTTCTTTGTAGTCATTAAAATGCTTACTGTGTTGTTGTGGGGGGCGGTAAAACCTTAAATATATTTTCTACTCTTAATACAACTTAGGTCAGTTTTTTGGTATCAGGCGTTTTGGGAGTTTCTCTCATACATCAAGCAATTCTCCCATTGAAATCAGTTGGGCGCCCTTTAATCTAACTCAGGTTAGTCTGTCTGAGTTATGAGTTATTTAACTCAGGTTATGTCTGTCCATTGTGTCAGGCTAAGGGCTCAATATCATAGATTACCCTTCAGCTGCTAGTTACAAGTCTTTGGTTGTGCCCTAACCTCTGATAGACCAGCTATAATTATTGTTTCATGTTCTTGAGTTTCATTAACTTTCTAGGACTGCTTACAAAAAAAAAAAGTCAGAGAAAACCTTTTAAGTTTTGCATTTATTGTAATTCAGATAAAAGACATGCATAAAGTGAGGTGGTTGTTGAGTATGGAAGCTGTCTTGGTATATCAGCTCCAAGCACAAATGTGATTTTAGCCTTATCCAAAGCTGTAGGCTAGCCTTGAATAGAAGATTTGTGATTGAAGCATCATTCTGTCTTTGCTATCTACTCAGCCTTCATCCTTGAGATCCAGGCTAAACGTTAGAATTTTCTAATCCCTTACTTATATTTTAGTAGTCGGCCCCACTGTGAGGCAGGCCATGGGAAACACACAAAGAGTTTAGGTGCTAGAGTCAAAGACCAAACAGCATAACAAAAGGCCTTCCCAATCCCACTGTTGATTAGGAAAGTACAAAAGTCAGCGCTCTGTATCAAGAGTTCAGAGTTTAAGTCTGGAGAGATGGCTCAGCAGTTAAGAGCACTTGTTGATATTGCAGAGGAATAGATTCAGCTTCTAGCATGATGTTCTCTTCTGGCCTCCACAGACACCGCATAGACATGCGTACATGTGCATGTATACAAAACACATAAAATAAGTAAAATCTTAAAATAAAAAGAACTTAGAATTCAAATAATATATGTCTTGTATCACATTGTCAAGTCTGCCAGAAATAAAAGTTGGATAAACTATAGTTCTTGAACCCTTTAATGCTTATATTTTCATTTTTAAAATATTTCATATTTATAAAATATACTGTGAAACTACCATTATAATAAAGCAAAATAAGGTAGTTTTGAATAAAGGGATCTAGAAAATTTCTGTTATTTACTGGTAAGATTTAAGCTGGACTGAACATATGCTTAAGAGGTGTGAAAGCCTTCAGGGAACAATAGGCGTTCCTATTGCTTCCCATTTCCTACAAGTAGCCCAAATGAAGAGACAAATAAAATTCTGAATGAATTTGTAAGTAGAAAAAAAAAACCAGATCAAGTGATAATCACCGGAGTCAAGATAATTGATAAACTTTACCTAACAGTTAAGTTTGACTAAGCTTTGTGTGTTTGGGTGGTGTGTTGAGTAAGCAGATGTCAGAGGTCATCAGGGAGAACCATTGGATCACACCCGTGTTTTAAGAAGATTTTCATGAAAAGGTGATTATAGTTTGAAAGAGGAACTGAGAATAGTAAAAGAGAGGTAGACCTAAGAGACATTTAAGAAAACACATTGCATTTGGGATGTGTAAAATAGTGGGTGAGAAAAGATCCTAAGATTTGGGGGCATGAGCCATTGATCCCAGAGGGATCACAAGTTTTTTGCAAAAAGAAGATAATTATATTTGTATTTCAGATACTTGTTGAACCTACAGGTCAAGATGTCTGGCTGGCAACTAACTCTATAAAAGCTGTCCTGCATTTTGAAGGAAGGAATATAAAAATATGGGGTCTGTATTAAGAAAGTGTATAACATAAGAGATGGATAAGAGGGAAATTTAATTGGAAAATATCTGTTCTTACTCGATCAGACTTAATGGTCTTGGGACTATGTCATGTGGTGTCAGTTAGATGTAGGATTAATTTTTTGTGCCTGTCAGTTCATATTTTTAATGTGACTGTAAAAATAATTATGTGGGACCATAAAGTACTGATGGAAAGAAAATCCTTATGAGAAATAGCATTCACTAATTCATTTATTTGTATATATATTTTTTGTATTATGTGAACACACAGTAGCTAATATTGTGCCCTCAGAAAGGCATTATTCTAAACATAATTTAATTAGCTCGTTTAATTTACATGTGACCTTTTAAGGTAGGTACTGTTACCTCACTTTAGAAATTAAAGTTAAAGCATGAGAAATTAACTTAGACTAAGGCAGTGTAGTTGGTAGGAGATAAAGCCAGAAAACTTTACTTCTCTAGCCTTTCATATGCAGTTACCTGGTTATGTTTTTCTCATACTAAGTAGACATAGTTGTTCTTTCTGGTTAACATTCTCATTATTCAGAACTAACATTAAACTGATTAACATGATTCTTTTTTTTTTTTTTTAAATAAGAATCATTTATTTCTTTTATGTATGTAAGTACACTGTAGCTGTTTTCAGACACACCAGAAGAGGGCATCAGATCCCATTACAGATGGTTGTGAGCCACCATGTGGCTGATGGGATTTGAACTCAGGACCTCTGGGAGAGCAGATGGTGCTCTTAACCACCGAGCCATCTCTCCAGCCCCGATTAACATGATTCTTAAAAACAACAACAAAACAAACAATACTCCTTTTCCTGCTACTTATTATTACCCAATATTGAGGACCTAGTTAGATGAAAATAATATGATTATCTTATTCCCCAGACTTCAATTCTGTAATTGAATTAGGAATACCTATGGTGCTACCCTACACATACACAATTGTGTCTACGAAAATTATTAGCCTTTTAAACCTCACCGTTTCATTTTTTACCTGGATTTATATATACCAGTATGTAGTTTAAACACATGTTGTGCCTGAATATAAATGCTGTATGTAATTTTTATCTTTGGATATAGATCGAAAATTTAACTTATTTGACCCCCAAAAATGGAAGTATCAGGATTTTGGCAAATATTTGTGGTTTACTATAATAAAAATTAATCAGCTAATTATTTATTGCATTCCATATTAGAAATTTAGTTTCAATTTGCTAAAATGGTGACAATCCTAACATTGCCTACATTTTCAGAAAGATGTGCCAGATGGAGTGAAAGAGCTGTCAGAAGGCTCAGAAGAAAGCAGTGATGGCCAGTCAGACTCACAGAGCTCTGAGAACAGCAGCAGCAGTGATGGTGGCAGCAATAAAGAAGGGAGAAAGAGCAGGTGGAAAAGGAAAGGTAACCTCCAACTGCTGCAGCAGTGCCTTGTCGCTCTTCTCAGACCATCAGCTTCCTCCTCTGGAAGCCTAGTGCTCTGTACTAGTCTTCTGCAGGGGTCCAGGTGTTTATATTTAACCTGTCAGGGCACCAGCCTCTAGCCTCATGAGCCTGTCTGACTGTGGGACTGACGAGCTTTTAAAAAATATGGGACTGGGAGATTGCTCTGTGGCTAATACGCTGTGTAAGCCTAAAGATTTGAGTTTGGATCCCCAGCACCCATTCATGTATAACAATAGTGAAGGGGAAAGGGAGGCGTGGAGAGGGAGAGAGGGAGAAAGCGAGACCCCGAGACCGACTGGACTTCGTGAATTATCAAAACACGATGGGAACTGTATAAAGATCACAGTTCAAATCCCCAGAATTTAAAAGTTGAACAGGCATGACAGCTGTCTGGAGTCTCAGCCAGCACTTAAGCAAAGGCAGGATTACTAGGGAGATAGACAAGCTTAAGTTGTCATGCTCTTGCCCAGTTGGTTCAGTGAGAGATCAGCCTCTACACACACATGACGTACACTACACATGCACTATGCAAAGGGGAAGAAAACCTTGGAAAATGATCAAGGAAGATCCTTAATGTGACCTCTGGTCTCTTCATGTACATGCACATGTGAGCACATAATGCATAGACACTCACCCCCCCCCCACCCCATGTCATTTTGGAGAATACTTAGGTTCCAGTTGAGTGGGAAGTACAGTGTTTCCATTTGCTTTCTACTCTGACATATGTCCAGACTTGTTCTCATTGGGTTTTCTTTCTTGCTTGCTTTTTTTGTTCTTTTTTTTGTTTTTTCGAGACAGGGTTTCTCTGTAGCCCTGGCTGTCCTGGTCACTTTGTAGACCAGGCTGGCCTCGAACTCAGAGACCCGCCTGCCTCTGCCTCCCAAGTGCTGGGATTAAAGGCGTGGGCCACCACTGCCCGGCCTCATTGGGTTTTCTTTGTTGTGCTTTTTTGTGTACATATTTTTTATTATTGGATTTTTGGACGGGGTCTTAACTTGTAGCACTGGTTTACAGCTGGAAAGCCTAGGGCAACATTCAATTGGCTAATAATCCTGTCTCTGCCTCCTGAGTGCTCCTATTACAGACTAGAAGCCACATTTTGGTAAATGTTGTCTTTTAGCAGTCGTTTGTCCCATGTCCCTTCTTTCTTTCTATATTTGTTAGGTGTACTTAATAACCTACACTAGCACATTTTTTTCACTCAGATTTTGTTGTTCACATTGGAATTCACTCTTGATAGTGTATTTTCTAAGATTTGGGACAGTTGTGCAATTTATAAAGACACGCATATACATGTATATCATACAGAATATTTTCACTGCCCTAAGTATCCTCTCTGATCTCTTACACACTCTTCTGGCTAACGTGATATTTTCTACTATCTTCATAGTTTTCTTTTTTTGTTTTGTTTTGTTTTGGTTTGGTTTGGTTTGGTTTGGTTTGGTTTTTTCGAGACAGGGTTTCTCTGTGTAGCCCTGGCTATCCTGGAACTCACTCTGTAGACCAGGCTAGTCTCAAACTCAGAAATTTGCCTGCCTCTGCCTTCCAAGTGCTGGGATTAAAGGCGTACGCCACCACTGCCTAGCATATCTTCATAGTTTTTCTTTTCCAAGACTGTCATGAAGAATCTTTTCAAATGGACATTGCTTTTAAAATTACATTAAAAATGTTTGTGTGTATGTGCACTCACATGCATGTGCATGTACACACCTGCATTCGCATGTGCACTAGCCCCATGACACTTATTTAGATTTCAGAGGAATTGATTGTCTCCTATATTCATGTCAAGGTTGGTGGCAGCGTCTTTACCCACCAAATCACTCCAGATTGGCATATTTATTTAGTAATGTGTATTGGCGATTACGCCATATATTTTCATAGCTTATGGGTGTATTTCCTTGTAGAGGTAAATCGTGTGGCATAATTTGCAAATAGCCATCCATTATCTAGAAGATGTCATTGCTTTTGCAATGAAGAGTGAAAACTACTATGACCTTTGTGTGCATATGTTGTCTGTAAATTCACAGAAGTATGACTGCTACAGCGTGAGGAGAATATGTTAAATTTTGTAAGAAGCTGCCACAGTGCTGCAGTGCCTGTCGCTTTGTATTTCCACCGACACTGAATGGCAATTGCTATGGCTTTATATCTGACCAGCATTTTGTGTTAGCTATCAGCCTTCTGGATTTTGGCTATCCTTTTTTTTTTTTTTTTAAGATGTATTTATTTATTTATATGTAAGTACACTGTAGCTGTCTTCAGACAAGAGAAGTCAGATCNAGTAGACCATAAATTTTGCTTACAAACAGTGGGGTTCATTACTATTAATATCTATAAAGAAAAAGAGGCCTCTACAAAACACAAGGCCAGTGCTTTTAGATACAAAGAGAATCAATTTCCTGTTCCTGTCTTAGGAAGAGATTTAAACCTGTGAATGGTGATACCATTATAGTCAAATTCAAATTTCAGGAAAGAGGGATATGACTCCAGGAACCTCTTCCCATGCATGACTGACTGGTGAGAGGCTAACATGGACCCACTCACTGCAGGCAGCCACAGCTGCTGTGAGCTGATGACTGTATTGGCTGTGCTAAGCTTAGGACACAACACCTCACTGCCTTTCTCCATATTTCCAGGCTCTTACAATGTTTTCTTTCTTTCTTTCTTTCTTTCTTTCTTTCTTTCTTTCTTTCTTTCTTTCTTTGTTTTGTTTTGTTTTGTTTTAAATCCAATTCCATGGGCGTGACTCAGGGTTGGAGATTTTTGTTTGCTTCTTTTTGGTTTTTTGGTTTTTTAGATTTATTTATTTATTTATTTATTTATTTATTTATTTATTTATTTATTTATTTATTATGAGTACACTGTAGCTATCTTCAGACACGCCAAAAGAGGGTGTCAGATCTCATTATGGGTGGTTGTGAACCACCATGTGGTTGCTGGGATTTGAACTCAGAACCTTCAGAAGAGCAATCGGTGCTCTTAACCACTGAGCCATTTTTTCCCACCCTCTTACATGATTTCTGTCCCATCTCCCACATGGCACTGAATCTTTGAAGAGTGGTACCAATATTTCCTTTAGGGCTAAACATTAACTACTCCCTATTCCAAATCTTGAGCTTTTTGCTTGATTTAATTTAGAATAGTAATTTGAAGATATGAACGGAATTTTATTTCTGTCTTGAGAACGCTGTGCCTCTAAAATTAAAACAGATACTAAAAATTAATTAAAAGTAGCTTTTATTGGACTTTAAACAACACAAAATTAGGATTTGAATTGCATGCAGTTTCATTTTAAGAATCATAAAAATAAAGCACATGTGATYTTGAAATTTCTCACTGCTTCTGCCTGCAGTTATGATAAAATGCAAGAAAGAGTTGAGAATAATTTAGTGTCATTTAGACACACAAAATTTCATGTGCTTGTGGTGTATGATTGGCACACTTACATCAAAACATTTCTTACTGTGTCAAAGGATTGTTTTGGAGTTTTATAGGAAAAAAATCAGTCAAGTATCTATGAACACTCAACATCTATGATTACCCACTGTTCTTGCAAACTCACAAAACACTTCACTTGTGCATTCAGTTTGATCATTTTATTCCTTCTACTGCTGCTATTTATATCATCCTAGTTCCCCTAAACCTTTTGAGAGAAAGATCTTTGCTCCAACCACTTATAATGCCCATAAATTAGAAATTAATAAGTGAGGGTGACAACCTGATCTTCATATCAGTTTTCCAGAATTATTACCAACAAACTATCACTAGCAGGGCACAGATCTTGGAAACCAAATCCTGTGTGTGTGGAAGTCCAAAAGAATGACATCCAGACTTGTCCCAGGATGGAGAGAGAGCATGTGGCTTCAAAGCCACCAACAGGTGGAAGTCCAAAAGAATGACATCGAGACTTGTCCCAGGATGGAGAGCATGTGGCTTCAAAGCCACCAACAGAGCTTTTGCTTTATCTGGGATCAAGGATCCTGTGTGGATAAAAGGCAAAGGAAGTCATTCACCTTGAACAAAAATATTTTCCTAAAATAGAGTCTTGCTATCTAAAGCTTCTTTAATTCCTTGGGTTTTGCCCCATGAAATCATTTTCCTTGAAGTTAAATCATTTCAAATCCCATAATAACAATTTGAGGGAGAACTAGATTGCCATAGAAAACATAAGAGTACGGCAGAGCTCTAAGTCTAGYATTAAGGAGATTTGACCTGGTTAGGAAATCCATTCATGAAAGCAGTGTGGTTAGAGTTGGTGGGCAGCCATCCTGCTGAAGGGCTGAAGAGAGCGCAGGGGGAGTGGCTTTCCACCGCTCTGTGCGGCTGTAACCGGGAGACCAGCAACTATCATACCTGGTTTCCTTTAACTGAAGCCAGCTTTTCACACGAGCAAACCTCATATTTCTGTTTGTATGTTGTCGTTAGAAAGGAAAGCAGAAAATATCAAAACTGTTCTACACACCCATCTCCTAACGGGGGAGAACCCTGTAATATAACGGAGTGGGGTTCAGTTGCTGATTTATGTAATCGCTACAGACTTTCTTCCTGCACTGACCTTCTCTCATCCTTTGCCTCCAACTCCTCAGCTCTAACAGAGATCGTGGTTTCTGGGGGGGGGGGGGGGGGGGGGAGATAAAAAATGTAAATATATCTACAAATGTAAAACTTCAGAATTCCAAAATGTGATAAGATATTTTGTCACCCTATAGGTTTGGTTTGATTTATTTTCAAAAGCTTCACCATTCTCTTGATAGTAGCTGACACATCTCTTCCTAGTCCCATATGCTTTCTGCTATTTTAAAGGAAACAGTATACAATTACCTCAGAGGAGCGCCATGTGTTTCCCAAGCGTGGATCTCAAAACTATCCATCTGGCCGTGCTGGCATCTTTCTGAATTGTATGTGACTGAAAAAAAATGTATTCAACACTTTGAGACTCTTTGGTTAGATAAAGATGAGAATTAGACGGCTTCCCTCCCTCCAGTTACCGAAAATCAAATCTGGTCCTGTAGTATACAGTTCATTGCCCAACGTACCTCCCAGAAGGTCCCCAGACACCTGCCCAGACACCCACCACGCCCTGAGTGAATCCCCGGGCAATCCAGGGTCTATGTCTGGCACGAGACTCTGTTTGTACTGGTTTGATTAAAGCATTGATTCAGGTTGCCTCTCCTAAGATCTGTAAGATCCTAAGAGGGAGACGAATGACCCACAATGCAATTCAGCCCTGCAAAGTGTTACACAGTGTTACAGAGGCTAACCTAGGACCAGCAGAGGTATTCCCCAGTAAGAGGAAAGAAGGCTACTTCTCTCGGTGGGANTTTTTTTTTAAGATGTATTTATTTATTTATATGTAAGTACACTGTAGCTGTCTTCAGACAAGAGAAGTCAGATCTCCTTACTGATGGTTGTGAGCCACCATGTGGTTGCTGGGATTTGAACTCAGGACCTTTGGAAGAACAGTCTGTGCTCTTAACCGATGAGCCATCTCTCCAGCCCGATTTTGGCTATTCTAATAGATGTGTATCAGTATGTTACTGTTGTAATTTGTATTTCTATGATTGCATGTAGATTGTGATGTAGAAGTCTTTTTGCATAGTTATTTTGCATTTGAATATGATTTTTGTTCAGAAATATGCTCAGGTCCTTGGTCCAATTTTCTTAAGGTTGGGGATGTTAATTTTTTATTGACTTTGGTTTGTTCTTTGTTCATTTTTGAAGAGCAGTCTTTTGTTTTTTTCTTTGATTTATTTTTATTTTATGTGTATGTAAGTTTTGCCGGTGTATGTCTGTGTCATGTATGCACCTGGTGCCCACTGAAGAGGGCATTGGATCCCCTGGGACTGGAATTATGGATGGTTATGAGCCACCATGTGGGTGCTGGGAATTGACTCTGGGTCCTCTGCAAGAGTAGCTAGTTCTCTTTACTGCTGAGCCAGCTCTCTAGTGCTGGATTATAGTCTTTTATTCGGTAAGTTTTTTCTATGTATTTTCTCAAAAACTCTACCTGTGTTTTTTTCAAGGGGGGAGTGTTTGTTTGCTTTGTTCTTTTTATTTTTAATTCTCTTGACAATTTTCCCCCTCCAAATATGGGTGTGTTTGTATATATGACTAATGAGTACAGGCTCACACATGCCACAGCGGGCAGCCTTTAGGGGGCAGTCCTCATCACTTGCAACCATGCTTTGAGGCAGAATTCCTTTTAAGCTTTAAGAATTTCTTTTAAGCTTCTGGGCAGTTCCTTCCATTTTGCCTTAGGAACACTGGGATTACAGATACGTGCTTCCTGATCTGGCTTTTTACATGTTTCAAAGACCTGAGCTCACATAGTCACGGTTTGGCAAGCACTTGTACCCCACTGAGTAGTCTCTCCATTTCTGGTTCTGCATTTTCTTTTCATAAAACAAAAGTTTTTAATTTGAATTTAGTTCAGTTTATCAATCATTTGTTTAGTGAACTTGAGCCTTTGGTATTATATCTAAAAAGTCATGACAAAATCCCGACTCACCACCTGTTTCTTCTCTAGAAGTTTTATTTATTTATTTATTTATTTATTCATTTATTCATTCATTTATTCATTCATTTGGTTATTCGAGACAGGGTTTCTCTGTGTAGTCCTGGCTGTCCTGGAACTCACTCTGTAGACCAGGCTGGCCTCGAACTCAGAAATCCGCCTGCCTCTGCCTCCCAAGTGCTGGGATTACAGGCGTGCGCCACCACGCCTGGCTTCTAGAAGTTTATAATATTGAGTTTTGTGTTTAAGTTTGTGATTAATTTTAATTTTGAGAGAGAGACTGTGTGTTTGTGTGTGTGTGTTTGTGTGAGTGTGTCAGTGGGGTAGGGGGAGACAGACAGAACCTGGCTGGCATGGAGTCTCTGCCAAAGTGTGCATGTGTAGGTCTTAGGACGACTTTGTACAGTCCTTCCACCTTCGTGTGTGTGCGGTTTGAGGATTTAACCCACCTTGCCTTGCTCACGGAGCAGTTACCATTCATTACCTGCGGAGCCATCTCACTATTCCAGTTTGATTTAGTTGTTATGCTAAATCTGTTTCTTGGTCGTGTGAAGATCCAATTTGCTGGGCTTGGTACAGGTCTTTAGTCTCAGCACTTGGGAGGCAGATTCAGACAGACAGGAATGCAAGACCATACAGGGCTATGTAATAAAATCTTACCTCAAAAAAGGAAAAAAATATGTACACGCTATATCTTATTTAACTTTGTGAATTGTATTGGACAACATTCTAAATTTTACCTTGGTTTATTCTCAGCTTATGGCCCTTATGGAAGTTGCTTACCATAACTTATTTGCAACTCTTCTCTATTTCTGTCTTCTAAACTTGGAGCACTTCTGTTCTCAGCTCTCTTCCTTACTAGGAAATGAATGTTCTTTACTACTAGCAAACACCAGATGCAGGCCGCCTGTTTTTCATATTATTTGATTGATCCCTAACCCAAGACACTTAATGAATAATGGCT
The DNA here is from genome assembly GCA_002335545.1 of Apodemus speciosus. Classification (NCBI taxonomy): domain Eukaryota; kingdom Metazoa; phylum Chordata; class Mammalia; order Rodentia; family Muridae; genus Apodemus; species Apodemus speciosus. The sequence continues at coordinate 64,650 of BDUI01003618.1, forward strand.
GCATTGAAGCCATTTCCCTGGAAGGTATTTTCCTGTTAAAGATAACATCTTGTCATCTATTCGTACTAATTATTCTGTAGCTTTTTATTAGCTTCTGTTTGAAGAGGGGAAAAAATGTTTTTAAATCTCACATTTAATAAACTATATGCGACAGTAGAAATTTTGGACTAACTTCTGAGTACTTTATGGAGGTATTGATGTTCATGTGTAAAGTAGGCATATATTCTCAAGTTTGAATAGCTTCTAAATTTAAGTATAAGTAAACTGCCTTAGACCTTAAGATAATTCTTCCTGTAATAATAGACTCATTAATTTTAACTGCATTAAGAAGTGTCTAAACAAAGAATATAGGGAAAAAAAAAGAACTGTTGATGTGTCATATTATAAAAAAATAGGTCTTTTTTTTTTTTTCTTATCCCCATGGTAATGATTGTGCTATTCTTAAGAAGCATCAAACTAATTCAACTCATGTTCTCTGGTATAGCTTCTAAATACATACAGTTCAAGAAAATCATATAATCTTAGTTTTAAGTTTGCAAGTTTATTGGAGACACACCCAAATTAGGTAAAAWCAAAAAACGATAGGGTGCTCTGTTTTAAATCTGATAGTATTGAACGGCAGCTTCTGCCCAAGGTATTTTGTTCCACCCTCGATTTTTTTAAGCACCTGATTTGGGCAGAATAATGTGGAAAGGGCTTGAGGCCTAGCGAGATGGCTTAGCAGTTAAGAGCACTGAGTATTCTTCCAAACATCATGAGTTCAATTCCTAGCACATGGCAGCTCACAACTACCTAATGCCCTCTTCTGGTGTATCTTAAGATAGTGACACTGTGCTCACATACATAAAATAACTAGCAAAAGTCATGTTTTCTTGGTGGCATCATAAAGAGATCAACATTAAATGTGGCCAGACTAAACCGAACAAAAGTTTAGTTTATTTGCTGTTTGGAATATATTTCAGCATTTTTGTTTGGAGAAGAAGGGCTCACTGGGTTTTATATAGTCCAGGCTAATCTGGAATGACTATTTCAGTGGAGCTGGCTCCAAATGCTGGAGTAATAAGCATGTTATCACATGTGGCTTTATTCTTGTTTTTTGGGTTTTTTTTTTTTTTTCATGTTTGTTTTTGTTTTTTGAGGTAAGGGCTCAATGTGTAGCCTTAGCTGGCCTGGAACTCCATACATAGAGATAAATATGCCTGGCTCATTTCTACCTTTTAAGAGTAGACCCAAGAAGAGGCTGGGGAGATGGATTAGCATTTAGGAGTACTTGTTGCTTTTGCAAAGTATTTTCCAGCACCTACATGGCAGCTCATAATTATCGATAAATTCAATAGTGAATCCTATGCCCCCCTTTGACCTCTGTAGACACTAGGGACCACACAGTATACATGTGCCCATTCATGTAAAATAAAGGTATAGTTTTGTTTGTGTGTTTTATTTTTTAAAATGCTACACAGACTGAAGCAGCCTGTGAGTAGTGTCTCTTGCTGGTGCTGTTTTTGCTCAGAAATAATATCTGTTAGTGGTCATGTTAATCAATTTGAGTAAATGCATTATAATGCAGAAATATCTTAAAAGTCTTTGTTAGTAGCTCCGTTGGTAAATTTGAACAGGATAGCCTTACTCTACATTTTACATAATAGTAGAGGATATTAAAAATTAGGTAATAACAAATTCAGCATTGTTTTTGATCTGCCTTTGATTCATTTGTTGAGTAGGTACAATTCCAGCTATTTCTCTGTGACTTATTCTATGGTAAGATATTCTCTGAAGTCACTATCTAATTGTAGATAATCTATAAAGCTGGGAGAATAGTTTGGAAAGTGAAGTGAGAAGTATACATGCACTTCATGTTTATTGAGTGATGCTTATTCTCAGGAAATGGATAGATGATGGATAAATGCAGATAAATACTGACTAAGGGAGTAACTTAGTCTCCCTTATGACCTAAATTTGTTATTTTTAGAACATCTACAGTATAGTATCCTATAAAACATCAGGTATGTATTACATATTTACGAATTTTTATATTCCCATGAAATTAATGTGGCAGGCCTGTAGCCAAATAAGTATAGCTGCATCATTCAATAAGGCAGTTTTAAGTTTGGCTAAGGCAAGAGGACTTTGAGTTGGGATCCTGTCTTTTTTATTATTGTTGTTGTTTTTGTTTTGTTTTTTGAGACAGGGTTTCTCTGTGTGGCCCTGGCTGTCCTGGAACTCACTCTCTAGACCAAGCCGGCCTGGAACTCATAAATCTGCCTGCCTCCGCCTCCCAAGCGCTGGGATTAAAGGCGTGCGCCACCACCGCCCGGGTGTCCCTGTCTTAAGGAAAAAATAAATAAAAACAAAAGGACTGGACTGCAAATGGCTTGGCAGGTTCTCTTGTGGCTAAGCCTCATGATCTGAGTTTGAACCTTGGAACCTACTTGTTCGAAAGAGTGTGCTGACTTGACTTCTTTCCTGATTTTCACAAACATGCTCCTACACATAAATAAAGGTGGTTTTAATTGCCACTCGGGTTCGGCAAGCAGAAGCCTGAGGATTGCAGCAAGTTCAAGGCCAGTCTGGTCTACAAAGTGATTTCCGGACCTGCTAGGGCTTTATACGGAAACACTGAAAAGATTTTAACAACAACAAAAAAATACTAAAAGGACAGTTCTACTGTCAGTGAAGCACTAATTGTGACTGTTCATTTGCCTTGTTTAGGGCTTTTACTCTTGATCTGACACAACTATTTCAAATGTATTATAAGACAGGAAGAACATTGAGATATTATCAAAACCCACTTCCTTTTTATGTGCAAAAATAAAGAGCTTTGACAGCAGAACTGATACTTTTAGTTAAAAATTGATAGAAACTCTTGATACATGTATAACCTTTCAGCCATATAGGAACAGCCTAAAACTTAGAAACTCAGTCCATTATTAAATCTAGCTTATTGATTTCTAAATTAGAGAAAATTACTAGTTTATAGTTTTGATTCTTAGCTTTCAAACACGCAACATGTCCAAAGAAGAGCTTTATGGAATTTCAAGTCAAGGTAAGGTGGAATAATGTCAGAAAAATTATTAGTAAATTCAGTTATCTCTCTTGCAGTTTTGGGGTCATAACTAAGGGATGTGTCTGTCTTTTCCCCAAAATATGTCCTAAGTATTATAAGACAGCTTTGTGGATAGTTTTGGTTGTTTTGTTTCGTTTCACCCCCTTGGAGACAGGCTTTTCATGTAGTCCTGGCAATCTGAAACTCATTATATAGACCACACTGGTTTTGAACTCTTCTTCCCTGTGCACTCCCAAGTGTTATGATTAAAGACACTACATGAGTATAATTTTTATCTTGTCATAAGGAAAAGTTGTGAGATGATTTTCTTTACTTTTTTTTTTTTAAAGAAAAAAAATGAGTTACATGAAATACTCCTTTACACTGTAAGGAATTCTTGTTTTCAAGAGCACATTACTGTTAACACATTCAGACTGTTTTTTTTTTTTTTTTTTTATCAAGGTTGGAGTTAGAAAATACATATATCCCTCTAGCATTTATATATGTGCTAAGTTACTGAAAGGGGAGGGATTAGGCTTTCTCTCAAATGCATCCTAGAAATTAAACTTTTGACAAAGTTAACTCAGGTTGAAAGAGATGTTCTGTTTGGTAGTGGCTGAGATGAAGGAGGATTGGGCACCTCGTGTGTTAAAGGCAGTAGCACTGCTAGGACTTTAAGGATAACTAAAAGCAGGAAAGTATCTAGGCATGATCTTTTCTGTTTCATTTAAGGTCATGACCGGATTGCAGTAGATGGTCATTGTGTGAAAAGGGACTTAGAATCTAACTTGGTGATACAATTTAAAAATTTTTATTTCTCTTTATGAGTGTTTCACCTACAGATATGTGAGTATCCGCCTGGGTCAGCTGAGGGCATTGCATTCCCTGGAACTGGAGTTGTGAATGGTTGTAAGCTGCCTTGTAGTTACTAAGAACCAAACCCAGGTCATCTGAAAGAGCAGCAAGTGCTCTTAACTGCTGAGCCTTCTCTTTCTAGCCTCAGGTCATATAAGTTAAAACTATTCTCAAAACTGTAGTATATCATTAATCTCCCAGTTGCCAAAGGGAACAAATACAGGAAATAAGGTTCATTTTCTATTATAAAGTATTATTCCAGTGAAGTCTTTTTAATATGTTTTTCATAGTTCATTTCCTATGTTACCACAATCTTTTTTGTTAAGATTTTCATTATTTTACTCATGGAGGGATTGGTGCCATTTATTTTCCCCTAGGTTTATGGGGATAGCTTGTTACTTTTCTTTTGTTTTTAAATCATTTCATGTAAATATGGAGTAGAGTGGAGAAAAAGCCAATCCTACCATGTTCATCGTGTTTTTCTTCTGTATTTGAGTTACTGAATTTTCTTGGACTGTTATATATATACTAGAGAAGGAGCTGATGCATATGTATATACATTCGTGTTTTACATTTATATATACTTTGCAGCACAAATTTAGTTGTGTTGAAAGTGACTTCTATCATTAGTTATCATGTGATTGCATTGTAATAGAGCATCTCGGGCCTTTGACAATTGAGGAATGGGTTCACAAAATCTCAGAGCTTGGATGGGAGCAACACGCATATCTCATCTCTGGCTTGTATGGATTTCCCACTTCTGTACTCTTAACATTGAAACCATCCAATTCCCAAGAGCCATAAGCTGGTTTTCTTTTCTTTTTATTTTTTAAGTAGCCATACCTTTAACATTGACTATTGTCACTGCATACACACAGAAACATACTATGACCTACAGGTTAACTAGTATCAGAGAAGGGATCTTAGACTTACTTACATGAGACATTACCTTTATGGCTTTATGAAATTACTTTAAAATTTTAAGTGTACTAAGCTCTAGAAATATGAAATAAAGCAAACAACTATTTAGTTTTTTTTTAAATATAAGATATTACTGTTTAATCTTAGTTTAATGTTAATCTGTGTGTGGTAGTCTTGATTTTAATAATAATGTTAATGTATGTTTTGAAAGCAGTCTGAAATAGAAAGCTAAGATAGAACATAGTGTTAAGCCCTGAGTTTGTTCCCCAGGTGTGAGGAGGAGAAAACTAACCAGGAACAGAATAGAAATATAAAAACATTAACTGATATTGCTTCATACTTTGGGTTGTTGTGGGGTGTTTGTTTTGTTTGTTTGTTCTTCTTTGAGAAAGTTTTTCTTTGTGCCTCTGGCTGTCTTGGAACTCACTCTGTAGACTAGGCTGGCCTCTTAACTCAGAGATCCACCTGTCAGTGCCTCCCAAGTGCTGGGATTAAAGGCGTGCGCCACCACCTCCCGGAGATACATTTTTTAATATGTAAATATAGGTAATAACATATGCAACAACCAATATGTATGGTATCTTTGTATAAAAATGTAAAAAAATATATCTTTGAAAAACACGTAATGATATAAATCCAGTTATTTAGATCTAGTTATCTCTGGAAATAGAATTTCAGGAGTTTGGACTAGAAAAGAGAACTTACCTGACTTTAGAGGATTATTAGAAAAGTTGATCAAAATCTTGTCCAATCTAGTATAGATTTAGGCACATAGCAAAATGAGAGAGGTTTCTCAACATGTGTTCATATCTTGTTAGCTCTTTGAAGTTCTGAGGCATTAGTATTTAAAGAGAATAGTGCTTAAGTTTCATAGATCCTAAGACTAGAACCTGTCATAATTTTAGCCCTTGGTGGTGGGTGCTGTAATTGAGTTGGCTTAGTGATAGGTTTATGCTTTTGTTTGCTAGAAAAGGCATGTATCTTAAGGAAATGCCATGATTATTACAGATAGCTATTATCTTTTTTCCAGACAATGAAGTATTATTCTTAGATTTTTTTAGGGCTGTTCTGAATGTTTGTTTTATATAACCAGGTAATTTTTAGGAGAAATGAGAAAATGTATATTATGAGATTTTTCTAAGTCATTAAAAAACCAATTGAATATGAAAAGTTTAACTTGTATTTATGTTCCCTGTAATATAAAATTTGGTTCACTGACCAAATAAACACTTTAACAACACATGCTGACAGTTACGTAAAGAAAGTAGAACCCTCATGTATTCCTACTGCAATCATCTCATAAGACAACTTAGAAGTTTCTCAAAAAATAAAATAAAATAAAAATGTAAGCATGGAGTTACTATAAGACCCTATAGTTTCTCTCCTGGATTAAACTCAAGAACTTGGAGGGCTGGAGGACCATGGCATGCAAACCTTGAATTCACGTTCCTAAAACACAAGAGTTTTTTGTGTGTCTTAAATATTTTTCATACCATATATTTTGATCATATCCTATCCCCCAACTCCTCCCAGATGTTCCCACAGTCCCTTTCTACCCAATTTCATGTCCCCCCCCCCCAAAAAAAATATCACAAAGGATAAAAAAGCAAAGGTCAAAACAGACAAGCCCAGTAAGACCAAACAATGAACAAAGCAAAGAAGCAAAACATGGAGTCCCACAGAAGGAAGGAGAGCAGGAACGTCTGCTTGAGAAGTTAGACCAAGCAAGTTGGTGCACACCTGTAATCACAGGACTATTTCCAGGAGAGGAACAGACTACAGAGTGAGATCTAGGCTACATTGTAATTTATTTCCATTGGTGTTTTCCTTGCATGTCTATGTAAGGGATTTGGATTTCCTGGAACTGGAGTTACAGATAATTGTGAACTTTTGTACTGTGAGTTGAACGTGGGTCCTCTTGAAGAGCAAGCAGTACTCTTAACCATTGAGCCATCGCTCAAGCCCCCACAACTTTGTTCCTAATTGATAAAATATGGATAATTCACCAGTTGGTAAACGTAAACAAAATGTGACATACACATACAATAGATAATTATTCAACAACAAAAATAACTAGTCCTATGTCATAACATAGATGAACCTTCAAAAGATTGCACTAGTTGAAAAATATTCACTCACAAAACGTTCTTTATTATTCTATCACCAAACATAGGGATTCGATAGAGCTATAGAGACAAAGTCAGTAAGTAGTTGGCTAGGATTATGGGCAAGGTAGAGGGATAGAAAAATGTCCAGCTATCAGCTAATGCTCTGTAGGGTGGGATGATGAAAATGGATGGTGGTGATAGTTCCACAGTTTTGCAAGTTAAAGTGTTTAACACATTATGCTCTAAGCAGTAAATGACCTTAAATACTTTATAAGTATTGACCTCTTATTTTATAGTTTGTCAACATCTAATACTACATTGAAGATACATTTTCTTTTTGCTGCTAAATCACCTCTAGATTTATCAAGCTCATTTTTCTTAAATTATATTGTATATGTATATGTGCATGCTTATATTTGTTTAAATATACCTCAGAGGCCAAAAAAGGATATTAGGTGGCCTGGAACTGGAATTATAGACAGACAGTTGTGAGCTACCGTATGTTGGGGTTGGGAAACAAATCTAAATTCTCTTTAAGAACAGTAAGCTTTCTTAACTGCTGAACCATCTCTCAGTATCTAGCTCATCCTTTGTGTGTGTGTGTATGTGGAGTTTTTCCCCCCTTTGTTTTAGCGTCAAGCTGATCGTATATCAGTTCTTCCCCACGTATATAACTGTTACATTTATGAAAATGAGGACACAGACCCAGAGTTAAATTGTTTTAGTATCTGCACATTGAAGAGTAAAGTGGTGTGTTAAACTCCAGGTTCACATTGCACTATGTGTATTCTTAGTTTTGTGTCAGATGGATATCTAGAAGTACATGCTTCATGTATCTTGAAGCTTTGTGATATCAACTAGTCAATATCTTTTGCTATAAATGCTTTCAGGTCAACTATTTAAAAAGATGACATTAGACAATTCTTCAGGAGTTATCAGTAGGATGCCTTGCTCCTATATGAGATGTCTGAATCAACAATTTTTGTCTTTCTCCTTTACTAACATAAAACATATTCATTGTACTTGTAGAAGTTAAGATTTTGGTTCCCAGCACCAACATTGGGCAGTTTACAATGCCTGTGATTCTAGCACCAGAGGGTATAATGATGTCTTTTCGCTTCCGTGGGCACCTACACACAGACACACACAGATACACAGTCTCTCTCTCTCTCTCTCTCTCTCATCTCTCATCTCTATCTATCTATCTATCTATCTATCTATCTATCTATCTATCTATCTATCTATCTATCTCCAAAAACATCAGGCTGAAGAGATGTCTCAATGGAGTATGGCCTGCTTTTCCAGAGGACCCAGGTTTGATTCTCACCCACCCCATTGCACCTCACAACTGTCTGTAATGTCATTGCAGGATTATACCCTCTTCTGGCCTCTTTGGGCACCAGGCATTGCAAATGGTACATAGACAAATGCAGAACACCCATAGGTGTATAGTAAGAAATGTATTAATAAACTTTGTATAACATAGATAGGAATGCTATGACTTCAGTGTAATCAATCAAGCTATACAGAACAGATAATGTTGAAGTAGAAGGTGGTTGTTTCCAGCAAAGAAATCTTCAAAATTCCCTTTACCTAAATCGTCAACATAAATACTACTTGGAACCTTACTTCTAAGTTCTAACATGAATTATACATAACTTCCTGCTTTTTTAATCACTTCTAATATATTAAACAATATATATATATATATACTAATACACGCCCCTTCCCCATCCTATCATCCTACACTAGAACTTTCTGAGGAAATAAACTGAAAAGGGAGACTGTTTGCAGTACAACTCCAAAAAGAAGATCCTCCCTAAAGTGTTTGGTCACAGTTCTTAACAGGTAGCAGCATATGATCTGGGGAAGGAATGGTGCTTGATATCAACTCTGATAACACAATTTTTCCTTATTGATTTTTCTCTAGTATCATCTAGACTGTCACAGCCATCCTCTCCCCAGTCAGGCTGCCCATCACCTACCATTCCAGCAAGTAAAGTCATTTCTCCATCACAGAAGCACAGCAAAAAGGCATTAAAGCAGGTAAGAATTGAGTCTGCATTTATCTGAATAATCTCCAATTAAACATAATTATGAGAGAGCCTCATAGTTTTCACACTTTTACCTCTGTTGTATAATGGACAGTCATGTACTAAGACCATGTTTCAAGAAAACACTGCATCAACCCTTCTGTTAGTAAAATTTCTTGAAAGCTTTTAGATTTGTGTTTTTACAGAGTAAATGTCAGCAGTCTACAAATTTGCCACTAATAATTTGTGTACTGTGTGTATAACACCTGTTGTAGGGTTTGGTAATTCTTTTTAACATGATTTTGAAGACTCAGACTCTTTCCTAGTTTGCTAAGTTGCCCATGTATGTACTAAATCATGAATAGGTATTTTAAGTTTTCAGGCTGTTTTTGTATTTGTCTGGTTGTTGTTTGGAGGTACTGGGGATGAAACCCAATGTTTTTCACACTGAGCCATAGTCCCAATCCTCAGGTTTGTTTTCTTTAGAATTTATTGTAATAATCAGATTTTTTTTTTACTGTTAATCTAATACATAGAATCACATTGCTAGATTTTCCAATATTGCACTAATTTTGAGTATCAAATAGACCCTATATGTTCATTCTTATATACATAGTAAAGCAATTTCCCTTCCTTCCTTCCTTCCTTCCTTCCTTCCTTCCTTCCTTCCTTCCTTCCTTTCTGTAAAATTTTAGCTTGTAGTCAAGTATTGTAGCATACACCTGTAACCCTGCCACCTTGGAGGCTGAGGTGGTGAAAGGAGAGTTTGATGCCAGCCTGGCCTGCATAGTGGTACCCTGTCTGTATTATTTCAGTTTAGATCTTGTAATATTCTTCTTGTACAGTTTTGAAATGAACAAATTTCTACCATCACAACATTAACATTGTTTATTTTATTCTAGACTTGGTGAGAAAGTTGTAAAAAGTATCTCCACTACCAAGGTTGAATAAGTAATACTTACTTACTTGGTAGAAAGGGAAATTGGCTCCCTGGAGTTGTCCTGACCTCCACACACATGCTTCCTGTCTTCATAATATACACAGTGAATAAATGTTTAAGAAGTTAAAAGGTTTCTTTTATCTAGCTGTTATAAATGCTGCTGTAAAGTTAGTGTTTACTTTTTTCTCTTTTATTTGTGTTCATTTATTTGTTCCCTGTACCAATTGCAAGTTGGGTTTTCTGTTTTATTGGAATTTTCAAAGAGCTGTCTTTGGATTTTCCTTCCTCTCTCCCTGTCTCCCTCTCCCTTCCTTTCAATGCTTTTGTTTGGCTGCACAGTAACATAGTCTGAGTACTTAGGAGGCTGAGGCAAGGGGGATCCTAATTGCAAGGCAGCCTGGGTTATATAGCAAGACACTGCCTAGCAACCCTCTCCAAGAAAAAAAGCAAGTGATTAATAAATACAGACTGACAAATAGGACTGGAGAGATGGATCGGTGGTTAAGAGCACTGGCTACATTTCCAGAGGACCTGTGTTCAATTTCCAGCACCCACATGCCAGCCCCCAACTGTCTGTAACTCCAGTGGATCCAACAACTTCAAAAAGTCATATTGGGAAAATATCAATGTACATAAAATTTAAAAAAAAAAAAAAAAAAAAAAAAACAACACCTGACAAGTAATTAGGGAAACATTGACACTATTTTTTATTCTCATACTTTAGTAGTTTTAAATTCCAAATTGCCAAGTAAGGTGAAGTTGGCAACTCATGTACTGATGCAGTATAATAAAAAATACTTCATCATTAAGTACAGATGATTGAACATAGAACTTCATGCATGATAGGCAAGTTCTCTGCCACTGAGCTATATCCACAGCTACTATAACTTTGTTAGAAATTTTACATTATCTATTTTAAATGTACATGTAACATGAACATGGAATTAAACAATTTAGGTCTTAATTTTAAAAAATATACAGAAAAATATTTCCATAAAATTTGTTAATAGTAAGAAATTACAAACAGCCTAACTTAATATAAATTTTAAATATTATTTGTATATTTTGTATATGTTTATTATTCATATGCCTAAGATAAACCAATTAGGGGATTATATAAACATTTCAATTTATAAGAGGAGGATATAAAGGATTAAACATTTATGCTTCAGAACTTTGTACTATATAGCTTAGATATGATAAAATCACTAAAAAGATGCCTCTTATGCAGAAGACCCAATTTCAGTACCCAGCACTCACATCGGGCTAATAATTGCTCGTAATTTTACCTTCAGGGAATTCATCGTCCTCTTTTGTGCATTGCAGACGCTGTAGACACATAAATACCTACAAAGAACTACAAATAAAAATAAAGGGCTTGGAGATACAGCTCATTAATTAAGAGTGCTTTCTCTTCTTAGAGAAGACCTGGGTTTGATTTCTAACACGTACCTCAGATCACTTACAATTTAGCTCCAAATCCAGAGGTCTGATACCTTTTTGCTTCTACAGACACCTAACCACAGATGGTACACTTAACATGCACTTAGACACAGACACATTTGAAATTAACTCTTAAAATCTTTTAGGGTCTAGATAGATGGCTCAGGGGTTAAGAATGATGGCTGGTTTTCCAGAGGATCCTAGTTTGATTGCTAGCACCCATATAAATCTCACCACTGTAACTCCATTCCAAGGAACTCAATGCCCTCTACTGGCCCCCTGGGGCACTGCATGTACATTGTACACAGACATGTAGACACATAAAAATGAGTAAATTAAGTCTTTTAAAAAAAAAAAAGGAGCACTGACTGAAGCTGCACAGTTGTCCCAGTAAGACAGGCACTCTATGTACAAGCATGAAGGTCTGAGTTTGGATCTCAGCACCCATATAGAAAGTTATGTATAAYGTTTTATACCCATAATCATGGATTAGCTATGAAATTCCTGTGACTTGGAGGCTACCTAGTCTAAATGGTTCAGTGAGCTCTAGGTTTAGTGAAAGAACCTACCTAAAAAAAGATTAAAAATCTACTAGAGAAGGCACTGATATCAACCTTTGTACTCAACAAAAAAAACAAAACCATATTCAAACACAGAGGGCCTCTGCTGAATAGGTAACCGGTTGGTCTCTGGTTTTCTTCAAACCACGCTAGCATAATATCTGAGAACTGTACATGGAAGCCTGGCCAGCAAAATACTTTGACAGTATAAGGGAAGAAATTGCAATCAGAACTGTGTTCTCATTATTAACCAACATAGAATGATATCTGGTTGGAGCCAATTCCACAGGGGAACACATAGATTTAAAGGAGATCACTTTATATTAGGAAGGGAGGTCAGAGGCATAGGCAACATTTGCAGCCAGAGTTCTAGATGATTCCCTCAAGGGTGTAACCAAGTTTGTGACCTAACCTGTGAAAGACCACCCACTCACTTGATAGGCATCTGGACCAGTCCTCACAACTACCAGTCACAGGTATGTGGGAGCCCAGAAAAACGTTGAAAGACCTGAACCAGAAAAGACACTTTATATTCCCATCCACACTTCAGTCCTTCACAGTTACTCACCTTCAGTATCCATTGTCAATTCAGCATCTCCCTTGTTTTCTCACTTCTTTTGTTAGTTTGTTTATCCTTTCCCTTACCTTTTGATAGGCTTTCTCAAGTGCAGCCATAACTGAGTTATACAGGAAAGTGAATCTCAAAATGGGGTCCCAAGGCCATCAACCCTATGTCTGAGATTGTTCAAAATGCACATTCTTGGGACTGGAGAGGTTCTTGCAGAGGACCCTTTGGTGCCTAGCACCCATATCTGGTAGCTTAAAATTGCGTGTAGCATCAATTCTGGGAGACCTGACGACGTCTTACCTCCAATTGGTACCTGTACAAATGTGGGGTATATTCATATGAACACATACACATATAAAAATAAATTTGTAAAATAAAATGTTAGAGAAGTAAAACAGGACACATAATCTTAGATGAATACCAAGAGAAATCAACCGTGCCCTGAATGAAATAAGTCAATATTATTAGAAATAGTATTAGAAAGCTGCAGGGAAAAACAATATGCATGTTAGTAATCCTTCAGTACTTTAATATAAAAAACAGACACAGAAAAACCAAACACATGCACACACAGAAGGATGTGTAGGGACATTGTTATAGACCAGACTTCCTGGTGAACATACATGCAAACATTCACAGTGAAATAATTGCAGGCTGTATTCAAGAACACCACAAAGCCAGGTCTACAGTGGGAGTTCCCGGATAGTTAGGATTATACACAGAGAAATCCTGTCTCAGGGAAAAGGAAAAAAACAGTGCTATCAAAAATAAGGCATTGATTTTGGTTCACATTTTACAAATCTATCATGGTGTCACTGGCTTGATGTAAAGGACATGACATAGTTTTTACCTCTTATGTTGGTGCTGGGTCTTCTCACAGACTTGCCAGAGCTTTGCCTCCTAGAGGTTCTAGATCCTGTCGATTTGTCAATACTAATCATCACAAACCCTTTAGGCTTTAGCCCAAGAGCTCCAGGGTTAATGGATCACAGGAATACCTGCAGTCCAGTGTTTATCACTACAGCATTCACAACGATTAAGTTACAGAATAATCTAGGCATCCAACTGCAGAGGACCAGATAAATAAAGTGTAAATAAAATACAGTATTATATATATATATATATATATATATATATATATATACTTTATATAATATAAAGAACAAAGTTAAACTGTTTATAGAAACTCAAATGTATCCGAAGAAAATAAGTAGATTAAGTTAGTCTATGAAAAGCAAATACTATTTGTTCTCTCATTTTTGGTTTCTATGCTATATATAGACATACAACCAAGGTTGTATATATAATATGTTAACAGACATAAAACTATCAGGCGGTGTATGGAGTGAAATATATTTTACTTACAGTGCATACTTGTATGAGATTTTATTATGTAACATATTTCCGTATTTAATGAACATTCACAATAAAAATATTTTTAAATTTTAAGGTATAATGAGATGACTCAATGGATAAAGGTGGCTGTACTGCCAAGCCCAGTGACCTGAGTTCTGTCCTGGGGAGTCACGTGATAAAGGGGAAAGAACACTCGCTCCAGAACGCCTTCTCCAATAAGCTAACCTCTGACATCCACACACACACTCCCTTGCGTACTCTTAAATAAGTTTTACCACAGTCTGTAGACAATAGTGCTATTTACAAAATGTACAGTAATAGTTTTAATATATGTAGTAGAGATGAGAATATATGAAAAAGAATAAAGAAGTTTAATAATGATAATTGCCCATAATTATCCTTGAGGATTGTATACCTAAACTTAAGTGATAGTCAAAAAAAAAAAAAAGAATTTTCCTTTGAGTACCTTTACATTTTTTTAATTTATTTCTTGTTTTTTATTTATAATTAGAACCCATAATTTTAATATTTTGAGACTAGGTTTTACTGTGTGGCCTGAAACTCAGATCCTCGTGCTTCTATCTCCTAAAAACTATGCTAAAAGATGTGTGCCACCACTCCTGGCCCAGGACCCATGAACATTTTAAATCATTTAAACTAAAAGTTATTTTAGACTTATTTACAGGATCAGACATGGTGGTCACACACAGTTGTGAGCTGCCGTGGGAGTTTTGGGAGTTAAGCCTTTGTTCTCTGAAAGAACAGCAAGTCCTTTTAACTGCTCAGCCGTCTCCCCTTGATTGCATGCACGTGTACATGCAGGTATGGATGTGTGTGGCGTGTGTATACATGCTTTAATGTCTATGGGAACATAAAGGCGGGTATGTTCATGTCTTCACACTTTATATCCTGAAAGTTTGATAAGTTAATCACAGCTGTAAATTTCTGAGATTTGAAGAAGGGAATTTTTTTTGTCAAACTTTTTGGTTCTATTTGTGTGTGCATATCCATCTCTATATATGTATGTATCTTTGCACACACCTGGAGGTCAGAGAGTCGTTAGTCTTCTTCCAGTGTGTGGGTCCTAGGGATCAAACTCTGCGGTCTATGTTTGAAGAGAGGGATGCCTTTACCCACTGAGCCATCTCACAGGTCCTCTTTCTTTTTAAATATTTATTCCAAATAATATAACTATTAAGAACCTTGTAGAAATAAAAATGATCTAAAATAACCAGAAGGTAAGTTACTGAGACTTCGACAAGTCTCACTGCTCTTACCCAAGATAATTTAATACAAATATTTGCCTCTTTCCATACAATCAAGTCAAATTAAGCTGTTATTAATGCATGGCTTATAATTCTTTTCTCAGATATGATATAAATACATGTGCAGTTCTCTAATTAGAAGATTGTGAATTCCTTGCCTTTTTTTCCTCCCTAGTTTTATCGTTTAGAAAAAAATTCTAATGATTTTTCCTTGCCTCTATATATAAAGGAATGATTTTGGCTTCTCCTTAGAGTACCTAAATTCTAAAGGTCATTTAGACCTTGCAATTTTTGTTTAATTTAAGCTTTCGATTGCATTGAGCAGATTTCAGAGTAAATTCTTATCATTTAAATCATGCAGTTTGCTTGGTTCTTACTGTCGGTTTTTTCTTTATAGGCCCTGAAGCAACATCAACAGAAGAAGCAGCAGCAGCAGCAGCAGCAGCAGCAGCAATGCAGGCCAAGCATGTCCATCTCCAGTCAACACCTCTCTCTCAAGACTGTCAAAGCGGCTGCTGACTCTGTGCCTGCCAAACCTGGTAGGCAGGCTGAGCATTCCCCCTGGGCAATTTGTTTTTAAATTGCTATATTTCTTAGGGTAATCTGTCTGCTGCCACAGTACTGATACAAAATCCTAGGATAAATAGAAAATACTTTTATATAAAATTACCATGTACTTAATTCAAAATATAGCAGTGAAATTTAGATATTTCATTATTGGAAATTAATGAGAAACCTCTGATATATCAGCCCTGATTACATTTGGAAGCCTACACACACACACACACACACACACACACACACACACACACACACACACACACACACACACACACCCCTCTTTTGTGTCCAAGGTCAGAGTGAACTCTGTCTCTGTACATACATGTAGGCAGTGTATGTAGGTGTGTACATGCAGGTTGAGGTCAGACGATGGGCTCTGACCATGGTCATTCCCCGGAACCATTCAGCTTTTGATGGCTTCGTTTTGTGCAGGGTCTTTCATTGGCCTGGAGCTTGTGGTTTAGTCTAAACTGGCTGACCAACTAACCTCAGGAATTCTCCTGTCTCCACTTCCTGGTACTGGGATTATAAGTGTGCTGTAATTTGGTTCTTGTTTTTGGTTTTTTCAAGACAGGGTTTCTCTGTGTAGCCCTGGTTGTCCTGAACTTACTTTGTAGACCAGGCTAGCCTGGAACTCAGAAATCCGCCTGCCTCTGCCTCCCAAGTGCTGGGATTGAAGGCGTGCACCACCACCGCTGGGTGTAATTTTGGTTCTTTATGTGGTTTCTGAGGATCAAACTTAGGCCCTTATTCAATAAGAACACTTAGTCATCTATACAGCTCTAAAGTGAACTCCTTATCAGTGCTCTCATTTAAAATATGAAGATGGAGCTGGAGAAATGGTTCAGCCATTAAGAATGTGTACTGCTCTTGCAGAGGGCTTGGTATTAGTGCCCACCACCTACTTTTAACTCTAGTTCAGGGGGATCTGATTCCATCCTCTGGTATCTGTGGTATCTCCTGCACATACAGGAAAGGCAATAAGATAGATGCAGGCATAATGTTCATACACATCAAGGCAAAATAAACTTAAAAATAAAATGTGGAAAATTGTATAGGCTTTCTAAAATACATATACTTAATTTTCCATTGGACGTGTTTCATGGGCTTTGGATATTTATTGTTGCCTGTTTTGTTATTAGTTGTTTTGCCACACACAGTCTTTGTTTTGCATTATATAATTTAATAAAACATTCTATGGACTGCCATAAAAATCAAAGGTCTGAGTCTTACAGAATTTTTCCATTTTGCTAGAACAGATATTTACAATTGGAGATAATGTAAGAAAAGATATAAGGGGTTTTATTTTACAAATCATTCAAGAGGCTTACATTTTTTCTATCATAAGTCCTATAATTACCATGAAATAATAGTTTGATTAGATCTGTTGGGGTCTGGGGAGCAAATACCTGTGGAAGTCTGAGGCTGACTTGTGGGAGTCAGTTCTCCCCTCCATGAAGGGCCACAGATGAACTCAGGTTGTCGGGTTGGCAGCTGCCTGTCTTGCTCACCATCAGTGGGCTCTTGTGTATGCACCTCTGTCACCAGTCTTCACTTATTTTTCCCCTTAGCCCTATGGGAAGGAAAGCAATCTGATGGACAATCAAGCAGTCCCCAGAATTCAAATTCCAGCTTTTCTTCCTCAGTGAAAGTGGAAAATTCTCTGCTAGGCTTGGGGAAGAAGTCTTTCCAGAGGTCTGACAGACTCCACACAAGTAAGTTAGTTCACAAGGACTTTTTTCGGTGCAACAGTGTGTTCACAGTGTTTGAAATCATTAGCCACTGGCCTGAGTTACTGTTTAATTTTAATTTTATTTTAAAAAGTCAGACATGAGTTCTTTTGTGTTGTTTTGAAGCAAGGTCTCTCTATAAAGCCCTGGCTGTCCTGGAATTGTCCGATGATGAGGCCGGCCTTTACCTCCTAAAGTGCTGGGACTAAAGGTGTGCGTCACTATTCCTGACTAGACTACTTTCTTTTTTCTTTCTTTTTTTTTTTTTTTTACATTATCTCGATGTTTTTAAAAATGTTTTTGATACATTTTCTTTGGGGTTTTATTTTGTTTTGTTGTTTTGTTTCATACTGACCAATAATAGCCCACAGCTTTGAGTGTGCTAGGGACTTGCTCTACCACTGAGCTGTACATCCTTAATCCCCAACTTGTTGCCTTTTTCTTTTTAAAGACAGTGTTTCATTCATATAGCCTAAGATAAATAGATACCCTAGGCCTCAGTTTTAATTTATACTCTCACTTCTTCAGCCTCACAAGTGATGATATGATAGGAAACACCACTGCATTCGAATTTGATAATTGCTTCTCATAGATAAAAATAAACACGGATAGAATTGATTTAATGCCCGTTCCCATTATTCATATCATTCCTTTATCTTTGCGCTCTTAGTTGTCTTCATATTCTGTTCATCCCTTATCAAACTGTTTCACAGAAAAATCTGTTACCAGTCATTTTTTTGGTTTACTTCTCTTTGTACCAATAGGTCCTACCTCATTCTTGTTTTTATAGATAAAAAGATAGAAGGGATTATAATTAAATATTATAAATTGAACTCCCTTGGAAATCCCACTAAAATGAGAATACGACAAAAAAAATATTTAATCAGTTTGATTGAAGAAAACAAGGAGACAGCCAAATGGGCAGGTGTCAGCAAAGGTTGAAAAGATGAAAATTGGATGAAGCTGAAAAAGGAATTGTCATAAATAAGCCAACTCTGGCTACAGACCACGAAAAGGGCTCAAGAACTGGAAAAGTGGATGACAGAAAAGAAAGGTGAGGCATAGGGTTGAAAAAGAATTAAAAATGAATGAAAGCATTTTGATGCTTTACTCTAAGTAGAAGACAGAAGTTTATTATGTGTTGAAGTTGAATGAAATACCTTTAGGTTTAGGAATATCACATTGAGCTGCAGACCAGTGATATGGCATTGTATAGTTTGTTCATTGCTGTAACAAAACACACGAGCAACTTCAGGATGTTGAGAGGTTTATTTTGGTTCACAGACTGGAGGTAACAAGCAGAAGAAGCACAGCAGTGGCACCAGTTCTTATGACAGTAGGAGTAGGCTGGTCATGTCACTTCCTGGTCAAGCAGTATCAGACAATACCTCAAAGGTCGGTCCCAGTAATCCACCTCTGTCTGCCATGCCCATCTCCCCAAGCAATGCCACTAGCTAGGACCAAGGTGGCAGGAGTTTGTCATCAGCTTTTCACTTCATATCTTCATAGGCACTATTCTGAAATTTGGGGAATTAGTCAAATACAAATACCCAAATGCTATTCTCAACCACCACTAGCAGATCAGTTGATTAGTAAAGAATAGGAAAGCTCAGAAGATAATTGTGCAAGCACATTTTTAAGTTCCCATATCTTTTGAAACGGTTAGATTCATTTAACTACCCATATGATCCTAGTTCTTATAAGCTGAAATAGAAGTATTACATGTTATACTTTATACTGTGTTACACACTGAGATCCTGCTTTGAAGTATCTTTTCTACCTCACTCTCTCTCTTGACTTTTATTTTTGGTTTTTTTTCGAGACAGGGTTTCTCTCTGTAGCCCTGGCTGTCCTGGAACTCACTCTGTAGACCAGGCTGGCCTTGAACTCAGAAATCTGCCTGCTTCTCTGCCCCCCCAGTGCTGGGATTAAAGGCATGCACCACCACCGCCACTCTGCAATCTTGAAAATTAAAACTAAAGTTTATTTGTAC
>BDUI01003619.1:11985-22014 GCA_002335545.1 Apodemus speciosus
GACCCAGGATCTGGAAAGGCCCAATGCAGCTGTGTAGGGGAATACCAGAACAGGAAAGTGGGAAGGGGTGAATAGGGGAACAGGGGGAGGAAAAAAGACATATGGGACATTGGGGGGCGGGGAAACCAGGAAAAGGGAAATGAAATGTAAATAAAGTATATATCCAATAAAAAAATGTAAAAAAAAATCTGACCAAATTCTCCCTAAGAAGTTTTATCATTGCAGCTACAGGACTTTCAGGTTGTGATCAGGAAGCTGACTTTCAAAATGACCAAAGAAATTATTAACATGAGGAGTTGTGACTGTTTTCAGAAGTCATATATATCAGATTAAAAGGATGCATGTTGGTTTTAGAAAGTTTTCAAGATAAAGAATAGCATACAGGAAAGCAAACATGCTTATGATTGTAAATGCAGAGAAGCACCCGTTTTGTTACTAGGAGTCTGGGAAGACATCAGTCTACCTGAGAGGTAGGAAGAAGCAGGCAGAGAAAGAGGGAAAGAGAATCTCTCTTATGTATTTCTCAAAAAGAAGTTGATGCCTCTTTTGTGCTAATTTGGACCCAGAGTATCCAGTCATTGCTGCAATAATAATGAACTCTATGTATTTTCCAAAGCAGAATTAATGATAAACGTGATGCTGCTCACATTCCAGTTCCTAGAGTAATTCATTATGAGATGTGAGAATTATAGGAAGTGAGAATATAGGCTGAGCCTTAAGGACATTTTTTTGTGTGTATATGGTATCCCAGGCAAATTAATTTAAACCAATAATTCTCTACTTGAGGTGACTGTATCCCCTGGGACTCATTGGTAATGTCTGGAGATATTTTTGTGTGACATAATGAATTAGGAAGGGATATGGGCAGCAGCTAGAAATGAACTAAACATCCTGTGATGTCGAGGGCAGCCCCCACAACAGAGAATCATCTGAGCCCAAATGCTAATAGTGCTGAGGTTTAGGGTCAGAGAATAGCAATGTTAGAGGCCAGTGGGATGCAGAAACAAAAGAGCACAAACTCCCTTCCCTGTGGATGATTTGATGAGAGGCTGTATAGTCTAATGATGTCATACAGTGTTTAAAAACACTGTCAGGAAAACAAAATGACAATCAAAATAGTTTAGCAAATAGCATATTGTAAGTAGCTTAGTAAATAACCAGTTATCATTACCTAAAACCAGTAATGTCAGATACTTAATTTCCAAACTGTGAGGTATAGTTGAGATTTCTGCTAGTAAAAAATGAATTTATGTCTTCAGAGTTCACTGGAGTTCCAAACAAGAGTAATGCATCATGTGAATGGAGCTCCTTTTGGTGACGAGAATTTTGTAATCGCCATATAATGAAATGATGTAAGAAATCCTTTAAGTTATAGGTTGTTTGGCAGATGTTACACACCTTTGGTGACAACAGCTAAATGAGTTTAAGGTGAATTTTGTAATGATATTCTATAGCAGCTTTAAAGCCGTGTAAATCTTTGCTTTTAAAATTCTCGACAGCTATCATCTGGCTGTCCTTTTCAGCATTAACTAATCACCAATGGAATATACAAATGTCATTTACAAATCATATCAAAGATTGGAACAGCTGGAATCAAATTCAAGAGACTGCATCATTTTATCTTTTTGACATTATTCATTCTACATGAATACCACGGGCAATCTGGAGCAAAAAATAATTCATGCTGCAATAGAAACATTAACTATTTAGGGCTGAGACTCTCTTCCTGCTGCCTCCCTGGAACCTAGAATACCCCTAGAGATTCATATCCAAGATTGTCTGAAAATGTTTTTATAAAACATCCATAAATTGACTATGAAAGTAGGAAAAAACAGTATGTACAGAGCTGAGCTCTTTAACAGTCTAATTGAGGAGTCAAAAACTGCACAGCCCCAAAACTAAATCTAGCCAATTGCCTGATTTTCTATGGGCTATAAGCTCAGAATTATTTTTATAGTATTTAATGACTTGAGGAAAAATTCCTGTGATTACAGGAATGGTATTTTGAAACATGTGAAAGTTTCTTAACATTGAAATTTCAATTTCCATGAACAAAGTTGTATTGTTATATGGCCACACCTGTTTGCTTATACATTGCTGGTAGATGCATTCCTATTACAAGGGTTCCTTTTCACACAACAGAAACCATATGGCCCACAAGATGTAAAACAGCCACTATCTGGCCTTTTGTAGAAAAAAAAATGTTCATCTTGACCGGGAAACCAAGAGCTGCAATACTACATTATATCCTATGCAATAATTAGTTGTTTCATCAATTGTGTTTCAGTCATGTGACATTCCAGTATCTGACTGTTGATTATTGTTTCCTGGGAATTAACACTTTTAGTGGGAAAGGGATCAAGACGTATCTAGCCAGTTCCTGCTATTTCCACCTTAATGTCTCTTGATCTGTACCCGTGACTTCAAGAAGAGCATCCTACAAGTTCTAGTTATGGTGCTTCATGTCTATAATCTCAATATCTGATGAAGCTGACCTAAGAGGATGGGGTGTAAATTGAAATACTTCACGGAGACAGTAAAAGATATCATTCTGGATACCACCTTAGAAGTACACTTTCTCTTTCCCACCTCTACTCTCCCTTCTCTCCAGAGGCTTGTTTTATAGCCTAAGCTGGACTCAAGTTTGTGACTCTCTTACCATTACTTCCCAAGGGATTATAGTCATGTATCACGAAACCTTCTTCATGCCTATTTTAAGAGAGACACTTTTGGAACCTAGGACAGCAAATAGCATTAAAAATTTTAAGAGACCATGGGAAACTACACTGTTTGGATGTTTGCCATGGTATACCAGAATAGCCTCTGCTAATTCAGATTTTCCCATTCTTGCAACTCATTTTCTTACTTTCAAAACATACGTATTTGAAATGTCTGAAATTTACATATATCATTATAGTTTTTATATGTGGTCACAACTTAAATCATTTAGAATAAATATTCACAATATTTTTGTTTACAATCCTTCCCTGTTTGCCATGATGAGTATATTTCTTGATAATGTCAAATTCAGTTCAGATACTTTCCCAAAGGGGGTAAATTCCAATCTGAGTTTGACTCAAGCATTTATCTGATTTTTTTTTTTCAGTTAATGATATTGACATCTTACTACACTAGTTCATTAGAGCATGAAAGTTTCTGTCTTGTTTTTGAAAGACTATTTTAGTACTTCATATAAAAGTAACTCAATACCACAGGGACACAGTAAATGCAGAGAAAGAATCAACCACTTAGTGGAAAAGAAACCATCACAAGCCCTTAATCATTACTGAAAGTGGAGCACGTTAAGATCTCTTGCCACATAGAAGTCATACATTTTACTACAGTATCTCTAAAGATCAAGGTAGTTTCTCCTGTTATATTTAATTGAAAAATATTTGTTCTTTGTTTCCATCGGTTTAGTGAGTAAATGTGTTGGTTTTTCTAAAACAATATGTATGGGGATTGATTGGTGAACAGGGGGAGGGAAGAGGGCTTATGAGTCTTTCAGGGAGCAGGGATCCAGTAAAGGAGAAATCATTTGAAATGTAAAAAAAGAATATATCTAATAAAAAAAAAATATGTACCTAACGGACACTTTCTATTTTTCTCAAGACTGGACTGTGACTGTTTTCTGTCCCATATGTTCTTTCTCAAATATGTCTCAGGCTCTTTTTCTGTCAAGGATGGACCTCTATGTTTCTGCAACTTGTCTTCTGCTGGCCTATGACTGGAATAGTTTCCAAGCATACTTATCTGAGTATGATCATTCTGGAGGGAAGCCCAAGGAGCCACAGAGAGGCCAGAGGTGATATTCAGATTCTCCAAAAGAATCAGTGCTCAGAGACATCAGACAAGTAGCATCTTAGATAATTTTAGCCCCAGCCATTGAATCTTCCACTGCTTTTGAGGCTTCTAAGTATCATGGAGCATAAACAAGTTGTGATGTTATTTAACTAAATGGTCACATCATGCAACTGTTTTAAAAATATGATTCCACTCATAGATTTATGCTATCCTCTACCTTGATCAGAAAGTTTTGTGGTGTGTGTACGTGTGTATGTGTGTATGCGTATGTGTATGTGTATGTGTATGTGTGTGTATGTGTTTGTGTTTAGGGGTAATGTGAAAATATGCCACAACACACCTTTGAAGGTGAGAAGATAATTTGCAAGAGGCACATTTCTCCTTCCACTGTGTGGGCTATGAGGATCAAACTTGTATTTTCAGACTTCATAGCTAGTGATATTACCTGTTAAGACATCTTGGTAGTTCCTATCCATCATCTTGAAGGATTTACTTATGGTTTTGGGTGTTAGTGGGCATTTTGGCAGTAGTATTCTCAGGTTAACTGGTGGGGAAACAATTGGGTCATTAATTTATCATTTTATCTTTTTTGATTTTTATAACAATGTAGGAGTTACAACTATAAACACAAATCATCACAAGGGGCAAGTTATTGGAATTATGAACCTGAGGTCTTCTTTTGGTATCCACTATTCTCTGTAGGTTTAGATTTATGAAGGACATCTCTGAGTGTGAASAAAGAGCTTATGAACTTTGTATTTATAAAAATCTATAAGCAACGAGATTTAAATTAATTTTGAAGCAGTTATATACAAACAGCCTAAAGAGTTGCAATATATTGGTCACATAGATGAGAGTTCTACAAATTAAGCAGTTTGCAAAATAAAAACCCAAAGGTAATGAGTCTGATAAGGGAGAATTTACCACTGAAAAATGGTTAAAATGAAAGGGAAAGAGACAAGAGTGAATATGGGAGAGAATTGGAATTCATTATATACTTATATAAACTTGTCAAAGAGCAATATTAATTTTTCATATGCATCAAGGAGACATAGTTTCCAGAAAAATAAGAGAACAGGAGTTTGGAACTCTCATCAATGCCAGGTGGACATTATAGCCTGCAATGTAGAGTCCAGGGGTGCCCAGTGCAAGATGACTAGTG
Source organism: Apodemus speciosus (assembly GCA_002335545.1). Taxonomy (NCBI): domain Eukaryota; kingdom Metazoa; phylum Chordata; class Mammalia; order Rodentia; family Muridae; genus Apodemus; species Apodemus speciosus. Next base: position 16,952 of record BDUI01003619.1, read on the forward strand.
AAAGTAGCCATGCCAGTGAGCTTTGGGTTTAATAGAGAGACCCAGATTCAAACGAATCAAGGTGGAAAGTAGTCAAAGTAGATTCCTGACATCAACATTGGGCCTATACACACCCATGCACTTATCCAACATTGGGCCTGTACACACCCATGCACGCGTGCACCACGCATGCACACACACACACACACACACACACACACACACACACATTCTTACTACATACTCCTGAGACGTAAAATAACATGTACTAATATACATAAAGTCACAAACTCAAAAAGTTCAGAATTGAATAGATGAAATAAAAAATGAATGAAAGCTGTTGTAATAAAAAAATAGAGTAAGGGAAGGAAATATGGAGCTCCTCATGATGAACAGAAACTCTCCAATCCATCCATCCCCTACCTTAGTTTGAATTACTTTATTATGTCACTGTCTGTATAGGAAGAACTCCTAAATCTTTGCCAATTTACTAACCTCCAGGGATCCTGCTTATACAGGGAACAGAAATTCTTGGCTGCTGGTGCTAATATAGTAGAAGAGAGGCCAGAATGGCTGAAATAGAAGAAGGTGTATTGTGTTAATAACCTTTCCCAGGCATACAGATCCTGTTTCAAAGAAAGATCAGATACACATTCTGTCACAGAGGAATGAGAGATTGCTGACATCAGGGATGGTCTAGAAAACTCTTAGGAAAAATATTTAAATGGTATCTGAATAGACAGGCAAGGAAAGAAAGTTAAGGCTGATAATTGGTAGCTATGATTTGTTCCTTCCTCCTTTAGAGGACCAGTGAGTTGAGCTGGCTCTTGAGTCCAATTAGATAAGTGTTTGGAAAAATAAGCAATTCGCCTAGAAAAAGTTTCCTATTTAGTGTTGCTCATATAATCCTTAAAATAATAAATATCAAGTAATATGTAAACTGTATTAGTTAGCTTGCACTTCACTGTGAACAAAACACATGAAGAACCAACTTTAAGACGAGGAAAAGTTTTTTTGGGACTCATTCATTCAAGAGATGCAGTCCATTATAGTGAGAAGGGCACAGTAGCATAGTCTCTCATGGTGGTATGAGGGTGCTGTAGTAGTTGCTCACATTGTGAGGGACCAAGAAGTAGAAATAGCAGACCAGAACCAGAAAAGGATATAACTTTCAAAAAACAAAACCCCAAGGGAGAGGGAGGTACCTACTTGAATCTACTAAGATCCACTTCCTAAAGGTTCTACCGACTCCTGTGAAAGCATGCAGGGAAGGGCAACAAGTCCTGAAACCATGCTAGGAGAAAAACATTATACTCAAGCTGTAACATTGTAACATTTCTGGGCAGAAATGAGAAGATAGTCATAATTCTGCCTTCACCAGTCTCATTTTCATAGAGAAGTTTTGACTCCCTGTGTACTTGGGGATGTTTAATATATCTGTGCTTTAGTTTCCAATTCTTTAAAAAAGAGTAGAAGGCAATTAAGTGGCTGGCTTGAAGTTGGGGTGTCATCTGAAATCTCAGCTGAGGATAAATCTGCTCCTAACTTCATATACATGGTTGTTGCTAGGATTTGGTTCATTATGGATGATTAGACTAAGGACCATCATACCACAAAAACTATTAACTGGTTGCCACTCTCAGTTCTTGGTCAAGTGGTCCCATCTAACATAACATAACATAACATAACATAACATAACATAACATAACATAACATAACATGACAATGTAACATAACATAGCAGTTTGTTTCAAGAAAGTATACCAACCAACAAAACTGGAGCTGGAGTAACTCTATCAAGATAGACACCATTATCTTATGTAATAAAGAGACAATCCATCACCTTTGCTATATTCTGTTGCTTAGAAGTGAGTGTCTTGATTCAGTCTGCATTCAAGGAGACTGAATACACATACAGCATCACAAATAGCAGAAGGCAAGGAAATTTGGGGACCATCTTAGAAACTGCCAACCATAAGGGCCAATAGTCAAGAAGATATGTGGTCATCACAGTCAGATTTAGATAATGCTGACTTGATTCAGGAATAGGACATGTGATTAGGTACCAACCAATCAGATCATCATTTTCTGCAGGCTTGTAATTTTTAATTAGCCCCATATTGGCATCCATCAACAATAAGGTTTGTAGTGGTACCTGTAACTCTTCCTTCTGGGCTTCAATCTAAGAGAGCAAAATCTGGACCTGTTGCCCCAGTCTTTAGATCATATGAAGCTTGAGATGGCAATAACTATAGGTAGATGAAAGTCAAAGATTTTAGGTGAGACAAGGGGGTGGTGAAATGACTGCTTGAGAGCCAAGTAGATCAGCATTAAGCTCCTGCTTGTGGAATCAGGTGATTTATTTACAAATGTCCACCTTCCCATTCCAGCCACATTGAAACGCTGAGCTGAGATTGAAATCCCTTAATTTGGATGGAAAAAAAGCATTAAACAAGCTGCTTTCCCAATTAAAAAATGCACAAAATATAGTCCAAGTAGACACAGCCTAAGATGCTAAGAATTTCTAAAAATATGGTTATATACAATCCTCTGAGGTGTTTGCTGGTTGATATTTAGAACTGAGGATTTAAACATAGTGTCCATGAAATGCAATCTCTCCTTCTTTGCTCTTAATGCTTTTTTTTTTTTTTTTACCAAAAGTGTTTCATAGCCTGAACTCTCTAATGAGGGAATATTTATATGACATACCAAAGCAGATGTGAGCCTTGTTTTATGAAATCCAAACCCAGATGGTCTTTTCTTTCCATTGTCTTATGTAATTTATATGAAAGCAAAACATGAAAAAATTCAAATGTAATTTCTTTTCCACCATTTATGCTTAATGGCTCTGTAATCACTTTCATAGCCTCAGTTTCTCCGCTGAGTCTCCAGAGGGTCTGTGAATTAGTTCATGTCATAGAGGTGCTTTACAGCAAGAGTGGAAATGTTGGTTATCATGAAACATGCATTTCCAATTTAGGCTGTTCCGCCATGTGTCCTCTGCTGAGTCCAAAATACTCTTCTAATTTGAATCAGCCCAGAGGACATAAACTAAAAGAAAGACTTGTCAATGGAAAAGAGAAAAAAGAAAAACACTGACCTTGAGCTCAACTTCTCTAAAGGAAGGGCTTTTATTTATTCATTTATTTTAAAGAATATTGTTTTGTTTTGTAGTCTATAGGGAAAAGAGGATTGAAACTGAGAGAGAGAAGCATTCAAACTGTGCCTAGGAATCTCTTTTTGCTTGAGGATTCCTGGAATATGACGAAGAGTTTTAACTTTTTTTACTTGGCTTAGTGACAGCTTCTGCCACCTTCCCAGACATTACCTTGACAACCAATTCATGCTACATTCTTGAGCATTCTTTTGCAGGCTCAGAACAGAATAATTTCACCCATTTAGTTATTCTCTATTTAAAACTGTATTTGTAAATGTCGGCTTCAGGCACTCCAAAGGACATTTGAAACTTCATGGATTGCATTAACTTGTACTGTGTGATATAGTATTTTCCTGGCACCTCATAAATCCTACAGTATTTATATATTCACAATGTAGAGATGCCAGGTATTCTCTTTGAAATTAAAATGTACTTTATACTTCGTTCTTCTAAATCTGACCCCTCAAAATCGCAAGCATGTCCAAGCTATTTAGTCAGCAAGAGAGGACTGAATTCAGGATTGATCAAACACTGATGGTATAGATATATACCTGGAGAATTTGAAGGATGAGCAAGTTGGTAATTTGGGGTTCCAAATGAGTCTACATGGTACTGGTAATGGATATCTAGGAATCCAAAGGAAAATTACCATCAGAATCCTGGGCAACTGCCGTCTAGATATTTCTACAAGTCAAGTAGAATTGGCATTTGAACGCTTGATGCTTTATAATTTCTTCTTTGTGCTCCTAAATATGAATACAATCTAAAACAAGCAAACAAACCAAACAGTGAAACAAACAAAAAATATGTTTCACCCCATTTTTATACAGCAGCTAAGAGAAACAAAAGAATTAAGAAAAAAACACACACTATTATACTTTGAGGCCCTTACAGTACTGTGAATTTTTTGGCAGTTGCTAAAACTATGTGCAGTGTGAACTATGCTGGAAGATTAGGTCAAGTGTTTTGTTTTGTTTTGTTTTGTTTTGTTTTGTTTCAGGAGATAGACCTTAAAATGTCTGTATTTCCCATTCATCACTGGTCTGTCCTTCCAGCAGCACCTTGATTCTCTTGAGAGCATTTTGTTAGTAAATACAAGTCACTAAAAGCCAGTTCACTTTTGATCTTCTTGTGGATTCCCTGGCTCCTCCATATCCCTCAATCCTTCCCCCAACCCTTCCCCCAACTCTTCCCCCAAGACTCGCCAAGCTCTGTCTAATGTTTGACTGTGAGTCTCTGCATCAGTTTTGCTCAGCTGCTGGGTGGAGTCTCTCAGAGGGCAGTTATACTAGGTCCCCTTCTGCAAACATAACAGAGTATCATTAACAGTGTCAGGGATTGGTTCTTGCCCATCCGGTGGGACTCAAGTTGGTCAAGTACCATCCAATAAGAATTCATGGGCTGGGCCAAGGTCCTCCTCCCATATGTCGGCAGCTTGGTCATCGCGTTGAAGCACCCCACCACCACCACTAGAGTGGGGATGTCTCTGACACTGTTGCCTGCTTGTGAATCCTGTTCCCCCTAACTGGCTTGCCTTGTCTGCTCTCAGTGGGAGACTCCCATTTCTCAGAGGAGTGGGAAGGGCTTCCATCAGGATGTAAAGTCAATAATAATAATAAWAAAAGCCAGTTCTTCTCAACAGGTCTAACGACTTTACCCAGATCTGAACACCAGCAGGGTTGCTTCCATTTTCCTAATACTTAAAGGAATTCCAATTGAGCTTCACTGTTAATGCAGGATTCTAAAGAAAATTTATATGTAGTGAACATTACAAAAATCAACAGTATTGACCATGCCCAGTAAGTGATTACACTTCACAGAGGGATGGGCCCAGCTCTCTGGGGAACTGTGAAAGGAAATGAAGAGCGCGTGATTATGTCAGAGGTCACTAGGTTGACCAATGTGTTCTGTGAATCTTCCCCCCCCC